>JAVJIF010010795.1:0-156546 GCA_038442645.1 Agave tequilana
CATTATCAAAACTTAGTCATTCCTAAACTTAGTCTCTATTCGAAAACTTGTTTTCAATTAAGGTAAGGATTAAAAGTGTATTTCTCATCTAGTGTATTATTTTACCTAAGTCATATGCACCTTGTGACTGTGAAAATTTGGCTTAGGATCCTTCAACTCTAACTCTTATGCCTTATTATTTTCTTTTCTTTTCTTTTTTTTATGGCGGTAATATCCCTTAGCTCTATTAGGCTTTCTAATTCGCCCATGTAACGAGCCTTAGTCGGTGACTCCCAAATCAGATGATTTTAGGGCACCGGGTGAGAAAACACCTCAAGAACTAAGACTCGAGCAAATAAGGCCACAAAACTAAGGATTTTTATTTATATGAATCACTTTTAGGCCTGAATACTTATGCTTTATGAGGTACAAATACCCAGCTTAATCAGAGGATTTTTTTTTGATATATGTTATATATTTTTTATATATAAGGCATAAGAATTTTTATTTTAGAACCCTAAGTATGTAAGTGTATAAAGTATGCATATTTAATCAAGGTAAAAATTAAGACTAAATTATTTTTTCAATTTTTTTTCCTAACTTCAAAATCAAACAAATAATTTTATTTTGACCAAGTATAAGAAATCCTAATTATGATCCTCTTATTTCTAAAATTAACTTAATTTCTTACAAAAATAATTCAAAGTATTAATTTCCATTTCAAAAATTTTAAAGAAAGGATTTTTTTTTAAATTAGTAAAGTTAGTATGTTAGTAAACCCTCCCCCACACCTAACTCATGCATTGTCCTCAATGTATGAATGAAATGCAATAATACATGAAAAAGGAGAAAGGGAAGGAAAATTTTCACCTCAAGGTGATGGTTCCGGTGGTGGTCTCATTGGGCCAAGCGTTTCTGCCCAATCTGGATAATGTGAATTTTCATAGAATCCACTTATTATTTTTTCTTTCTTATTAGCATTGCTATACTCCCCAATATGAATAGGATCATGCAAGATCCTAGCATGAAATTTTTCCCGGTTACATGACCAATCTTGAAATATCATCATGGAGTCATATTGATCTAAATTTTGATCCAACAGTGGAATGTGATTTTGTGGAATGGATGATTTGGGATCAATAATGAAAGGAATAGGGACCGATACTGACTCGGGAATAAAACTCAAATCAAGTTGAGGTTCGAGAGTCAGAGTTAGTTCATGGGTTTGGTCCAAATCATAGAATTCAAGTTCACATTCATTTTCCAATAATGGAATGTGACTATCCAAAATAAGTGGTTCATGTTCAAGCTCTATATGGATAGGAATCAGTGTTGGCTTCAGAATTAGGTCCGAATCGGGTAAGGATACCGCAGTCAGTATAGATTCAAAAAGTGAAACTGAATCACAATATTGAGAATCGATGTCACATTCATCTTCAAGTTCAATCTCATTAATATGTAAGCTTGCCAATTTATTAATGGATTGATATTGGTCTGGTTCAAAATTATGTGGTGAAATTGAATCTTGGTTAAAATCTACAAGATACCAAGATTCTTCATCAATATGGCTAGGAGAATCAAGAATGGTCGAAAATATGTTAGGTAGAGGTTTTCTTATTCTTATTATTAATTGTGTTGACCAAATAACTCACTTTTGCTTCTAACCTATTAAGAGATTTGAGACAATCCGTTTGGCATTGAATACAATGATTTGAGACTGAATCATGAATTTCATATTCTTTTCTAAGTCAACAGGTTCTTCTTGTTGTGGTAAGACATGGAAATTAGAGTAAGGATCTTGGATATGGAATTATTTGGGAGAATTGAGTCCGTTATGATTTATACTTGTCGTGTGGACTCAAGGAAGGCTTCAAAAGTCTATTCTAAAGAAGATTTCTCTTCTATAGGTTGGTTTTGGTATAAATTATATGAAGCTATTTGTTGGTAAGGTTGTTGATAGTAAGACTTGGAAGAGTTGTATTCCTACTGACTCGGTGAAGAGTGGTGATGGTTATCCCATTCTTGTTCATAATACTGGGATTGGGGCATATGTTGATTCGGATAAGACCAATCTGGCATACTTAGTTGGTTAGAGTTGTGTAATACTGGGTTGGTAATATTCGAATTGAAAGAAGTTTGGGTGAAATATGGATTTGAGTTATAATCAGAATAATTGTAATTATAATCCATTTTCACAAGAACAAATAAAAAAAGACAAAATAAACAAAAAGAAAATAAAAAAACTAGCCTATGTTAGGGTAGAGCTTAGACCTAGACGACTCTTAACTGTTGATTATCCACAGGAGGTATATTGCAGAACCTGACCATAAGTTAATCGGCCAGGTAGGGGCAAGATTGGTGGGAGGTATCCGTGCCTAAGCAACGGGCCTAATTATGTCAAACCACCAGCCTTCGGGGTTTCACCTCTCAATCCCCAACCTTAGACACTGATTTGGCAAGAGACAACTTCTAACAACTTTCCCTTAGGTCAATCCCTATTTGAGTTCGAGATGTCCCTAGGGCCAACGTCTACTCAATTTTATGTTAGGCTGGGTTAGTGAGTGAGGAGATGATTTTTGAGTTAAGGAAGGGTAATGACTTCCCCACCTTATCTTGTTTAGGGATATACCCTTAGTCTTTTTAGTGCAGTGTACAAGTATAAAGTAAAAGGTAACATTCAAGCAATATGAATCACTCAAAATATGTTTCCTAAACTATATACAATGCACACTTACCTTTACTCAGCACTCTTCAACAGTAATGTAAAGAAACAAAATAGACAGATACCCTAAGATGCAAGAGTCTAAATATTTTTTAGCATTTACAAAGCAACAAGTTACTGTTGATTAGAAATATGTACAGAGTGAGTTAAACAGATAACTTAATAACTGCAGAGAGCTAATCTCTGTAAAGCAACTTGCAAGAGACTACAGTTAGTAGTTCACCACAACTGTGGGCTCTGATACTCTGCCTTCTTGGATAGAGGCACAGAGTAGCAATATGTCCACTATAACTCCTAATTTTTTGTAATTAGCCCCTGAACACCAAAACAAAGAAGAAAAAAGGATTGATTCATTAAAGTAAATTAAAAAGAAAGAAAACTTACCGTCCCTCCCCAGCAACAACGCCAAAATTATGATCGAGCCAAACCTGCACAAAAAAAATACAGAAATTTAGAACAGTGATAGGTCCTCAATACTACCGTGTAGCCTAGAGCTAACGGGTCGTGATTCACAGGGAGGGATAACGATGGAAGTGTTATGTAAGTTTCTTCTTCTTTTAATTTACAAAAACTAATTAATACTTATCTTCTCAGTTTATAAAAAGAAATAAAAATATTAAGTTAAGTTAAGAGAAGATGGTAGAAGAAGAGATGGTGGTGTTGTTTTATTTTAATTATAAAAGAAAAGAAACAAAAAGAGATAAAGAAAAGTGTGATGCAACAATCAAAAATAAAAAAATAAAAGAAGAATATTTACCTCTACTGTTGAACCATAATGAAATTACCTTAGCATGGAGTAAAGCAAAGTAATATAAAAGAATAAAGGAAAGCAAGATTTCGGCTAGATCGAGCACAATGAAGAAAAGTGAGAAACCTCCATTGATTGTCACCTTCAATATAAGTTTCTTGAAATAAAATTACAATAGTGTCACTCTACAATAACTCTTCCTCTTTTTAATCATATAACTCTCTTTAATCTAAGCTAAAAATAAAAATAAAATAAAAATAAAAATTACATTGAAGAAGAAAGAAAAATCTAAAGTAAAGCTCTCTTGGAAGTGATGTACTTTCTACCTTCGAGGTATGAGGATATTTATAGGAGAAAACCAGCGGGATAGAACGCGTAAGAAGATAAGAAGAGCTGGATATTTCTGAATTTGAATTCTCCTCTTATCTCCAAACTTGATTTGATTTATCCAGAAATTCAATTCTGATCTGCATCTTATTGCGTGTTGATTTCTAAATATCACTTATTAAATGATAGAATTAGAAAGAGTGATCAACAGAAGAATTGTATCTCTTTAAGTCTTCTTTCTGTAGCCTTTTGAATCATCAGATTTGAGTTACGGTAGCAAAAGTTATGATTAAAATACTAAACTGTATCCAGCCTAAATCCGAATCTAAATTGTTTCATCTTATCCGTTAATCTTCTCTCTATCCATTTATCCTCTTAGATTTTCAGTTTGTCTTTTAAGATATCCATTTATCTTCAGCAAAACCGATAGGGTTTTTAAACAATCCATTTTTCTCTTGAATTTAGATGATATTATCTTATCTGATATATCTAGTTTTCAAATAAGATAGCTTTTAGAACCATTAGATTTGAATCGATTCTTTTCTTTTGAACTTTTGAATTTAATTGAATAAATTTCATGAATATCTTCTCCCTATCATACCCTGCATGAATTAAGACATTAGGACAAGTTATTTGCAATATTTATTACAGAATATATGTAGGAATATAATAATATTTATGCAATATATGTGTCCAAATACATACTTTATAAACTTACACACTTAGGGTTCAAAATAAAGATTCTTATATCATATAAAAAAAGAAAATATATATATATTAAAAATCTTCTAATTAAGCTGAGTATTTGTGCCTAATAAAGCATAAGTATTCACGCCTAAAAGTGATCCATATTATAAATAAAACCCTTAGTTTTCTGACCTCATTTGCTCAGGTCTTTAAGTCCTTGGGGTATTTCTCACTCAGTGCCCTAAGATCGTCCGGGTTTGGAGTCTCTGACTAAAGGCTCGTTACATGGGCAATTTAGAAAGCCTAATAAAACTAAGGGATATTACCACCAAAATATGTAAAAATAAGGCATAAGTGTTAGATCTGAAGAATCCCGAGTGAATATTTACGGTTACACAGGTGCATATAATTTAGGGTAAAATAATAGACTAGGTTAGAAGTACAGTCTTAATCCTTACCTTAATTGATAATAAGTTTTGAATAGAGGCTAAGTTTAGGAATGAATAGTTTGGTATTCTTATAACTTATAAATACTTGAATTTTTGCAAGAATACATTAAGTATGTTCTCTCTCTTTCAAAAATGTATTTTCAAAAATACTAACATTTTGTTTCCTTTCTTTATGGATTTTGTAGGTATAATTCACAGAAAACCCTCACGAAACAAAACTCTTCCTCTAAAGGTAATCTAGAGATTTAACGGCTTATTGCACGTGCTAAGTGCGACCGTGATTCCTACGAAAGTGAGTTAGATTAGGTTGGCTCTGTTTTAGTTCTCTTATTTTGCTCAAGGACGAGCAAAATATAGGTGTGGGGGTGTGATTATACACATATATTACATTATCTATTATTATATTTCTATATTATCTTGTACTAAACTATGCAATTATTTTTTCTTAATATCTACATTATGCGGGATGATTATTAATGGAGGAAGAGAAGATAATACCAAATAAATACCAGTTAAATCAGATTTATATGCATCTATTTGGTTAGCTTGAAGAATAAATAAGGATAAACGAGGATAGAGGCAAATTCAGAAGTCCAAAACAACCTATCAATATACAAAGGGATATCTAAAGGATTGGGACGTATATTTAGAAGATTTAGAGAGATAAAACACAATCTAATTGAAAATTAAGGGATAAAAAAATATTTATCTCCAACCTTGTCAGAAGATTTTTTTCTGCCGGGCAAAAAAAAAAAAACAAAATTTTGTTCATATCCCCAACCTTATCTCAAACTTTATCAGAAGATCTTTTCTATTGGGCAAGCGATTTTGTCCATATTTCCAACCTTTCTCCAACCTAAACAGAAAATTTTTCAGTTGGGTCAGCGATTTGGTCTCATCCTCAAGCACGCTCTCCCCTCCTTATTTCTCCTATAAATACCAGCATATGCAGAAGGCAAAAGGGTACCACTCAGCAAAGAGTTTAGAATGGACTTTTTTTTATTTAGGTTTAACTTAGATTTTTCTTTTCTCTTTCAAAATAATTTTTCGTTTTCTTTATGTAACTGAGATGAAATAGAAGTTTCATAAGAGAAAGAGAAGTTTCATAAGAGAAAGAGAAGAAAGTTGTATTGAGAGTAACACCAATGTAAGTTTCCTCTCCTTTCTTTTATTATTACTCTATTTCAATCAAAGTTACATTTTCTTTTTTCTTTTTGCTTTACTTTCCTATTCTGTGATTTGTAATCCAAGTGAATCATATAGCCTCGAATACTGTAATATCCCTAATCTAAACTACTGTATTTTTATTTTTTTCAAGTATTTATTTTGAATTACTGATTATTTTTATTTAATCAAGTTAATTTATTATTTTTCTTGAGAATATTATTATTAAATATGCAAATTATTTTTGAGATAGTAAATGACAATTTGGCTCTATGTATTTATTGCCATTATTTCCTATAAATATTTTAGTTACTTGTTACTATTATTTTTATATTTACCATTATTATTATTAATTGATATTTAATTATTATTCCCATTATTTCATTAAGGTTATTATTCATTATTATTATTAGTGGTAGTGATTATTATTATTATTATTATTCCATTATGATTATTATTTATTGTAATTACTATTAGTGTTATCCTTATTTTTATTGTCGGTGCTTATTAATTACTATTATTGTTAGTATTATTTTATTTATCTTTTCTAATAGTTGTACTAATATTGGTTGTGATAGTAATTAGTTCTATTATTAATTCATTTGATAATTATTTATTTTTAATTAGTGCTGCTATTATTGTTGTCATTATTATTATTAATTAGGATTATTATTATTATTTTGTATTTATATTTTTAGTAGATGCATTATCTCCTTTCCTTGTATCCTTGATCCTACCCATTACCCGTTTCTATTTTCTAAATCCAAACCCATTTGGATCAAACCCACTACCCGTTACTCTATTTGGATCTAACTCAAACCCAATCCAACCCGAAACCCATTAACTAACCCATCCTATATATAATCTCATCATCCCTAATTAACCCTAATCCTAATTAATGTCTCCCTCTTCAACAATCCAGCCACACCCCAACGCAGCCGCCCTCTTGCTGCGTCCCTCCTCCACGGGCACGCACAGCACATCCCACAGCCGGCCTCCTCCATCTATCTCTAGTCACGACAGCAACCTAACCGAGCTTGGCTACCTACCACAGATCCAGGCCACGCTGAGCTTCTCTCCTTGCTGAGAAAGCATCAGGTGGCGCGCATGCCATGGCCGCAAGCTTCCCATTTGCCAGGTCCCCATGCGTGAGCCCCTCCCCTCTCTTCATATAATTTTTATACAGGGTGCTCAAATTTTGTGTGTCCTGCTAGCATGCTTATGTGGTGATTTTGATTGGTTGGTATAAAAACATGTAGGCATGTGCTATAATCTAAATAATGTGTGTTTTATTTTCATGTGCGGCAAAATCCTACTCCGAACCATTTTCGGGCTCTCTGCGGGATGCCATGGATCACCGTCGGGCCCTTCGCGGCGAGTTGCTCTATCCAAAGACACCCTCCGCGGCCCCGTACGCCTCCGTCGGAGTCTCCATCGGTACGCCGCAAGATGCCCCGAGGTTAGCTTTATATTCTTGTATAATGGCATTTGTGTAATTATTGAAAAGTTATATAAATGTGTGTGTTTGTATATGTGTGCGTGAGTGTCTTTGCAAGTTGGATGCATGCATGTGTATGCATGATGTATATGAATGCATGTATGTTAATTAATTAATGTATAGGTATTTATGATTAATAATAGGTATTTATTAAATTGGATATGTATGCATTAAATTAATGTGTATAAGTATATGGGTATATGTGTAATTATGCATTAGTATATATGTAAATATATAATATGTAGGCATGTTTATAAATATGTATGTATGTGTATACTTGTATATGTATGTGTACGTGGGTGTACACGTATGTGTCGGTGTGCTCAGGAGTGTGTCTAGCATGCATTTATATTTATTTATGTGTTCGGTTGCATGCCACAGCATTTCGGACCCATTTGGTGAGATCCGGACCAGTTGCAGTAGACTCGGACCCGATCCAGATTCGTGCCATTGTGGATCTGATACACAGGAAATTCGAAGACCGTTTCATGGGATGATCCGTAGATCAGTGCCAGTTCGTGCAGTGAAGACCAGACGGCGATTCAGTTCCGAAACCGCGTCATTTCATGTGAGTGTTCATTCTTATGTATTTATCATTGTTGGAATGCTTTACTTGTTGCCTTTATCATTTTATGTAACTTTCTGTTATATTTTATCAGTTTGATGACTTGTACCAGTTCATGAGACATATATGATTGTCCACTTTATTCATGTAGATGATATCTACTTGTATTAGCTTCCTGTGTTGGTAGTTTAGCGTTGTTGGCTTAGGACTAGTTTGATATACCTTTAGACTGTGACTTGACTCGGTCTCTTGATTGGATAAATTAACTACAGAGTGGAGCATCAGATATATGTATGGATCTTATATTGGACATTGAGATATCAGAGTTATATCATTTCATGAATAGATGATTACTATTTCGGACTGAAACTAAATGTGAAGGAACTTGGACTACACACTAGACTGATCTTATGTTGGATTGGCTCGTGATTGTAGTTTACAATCTATATTTTACCTGAACAATTATCAAACTTGATATTCCTTACTTGGTGATAAATCAGTTAAGAATTTATTCGGGTATTTGAGGACATATCAGATATGATCTTATTTTACTAAAAGATTATGACGATTGGATCAGTACATGGACTTATTCAGAGTTGGACTGTGATTTGGACTGAACTTGAGTTATAGATGACATTGGATTTACGTTCTTTATAATAGCCTGATCTGCATTAAAATGAGATTGATATATTTCATGTAGAGTACTTTCCAGACTTGTTATTTCTTTATGTGGTAATAACTTAGGTGATGATTCATTTGGATATTGATGATGGACTGGTTATGATGTTAGAGATTGGATTACTTGATGTTTGGATCAGAATATGGACTTAGTTGGAGTTTAAGTCGAACTGAAATTTATGTTATTTACATTGGATATTGATCAGTATTTATATGTGACTGATTTTGTTGGATTGTGACTAGATGTGTGGATATCTTACCCTTTGACTTTGATATGTGATATCATATTGGTTTTGGATTATTAGATGCAAGAGTTCCCGGATGTATCAACTGATTATATCAATTGAGTAAGGATGAGCTGTTGGTATTGACTTATAAGTGGTCTATTCTAGATTGCAGTTATTTGAGGATGTTTCTTATTTAGTTATGATTGTAGTGTATGTTGATTTGTTGATCTCGAGGACATACCATGTCTTTCATGTATAGTTATTGATTACATCAGTTAATAGAGATTGAGCTATTATGAGGGTGATCTACTCGATGTTGGTGATCTTGTACTTTAGAGTTATCATATAACAGTTATTACTTTATTAGTTGGTGAGATCATTTATTGATGACTTTGAGGATATGTGTTGATTCCATAACTTGCCTAGATTATTCTATTCTTGACAGAAGGTTGTTACTCACCGTAGATATCTTGTTTACCTGTGAAACCTGACTGATTATACTTAATATCTACCTGACAACTATCATGTTCATGTTACTGAAATTTGCTGGGAAAATATTATTACACGGTAACAACACCCGCATGTTCACTTGTTATATATTCCTGTTATACCGGTATCATGTTCCTTGATATTTTATACTCCTGTTATACCGGTACCCTGACTTTCACATGTTGATATTGTTACCGTGACTACCACTGAGTCATCCCAGTGATTTTAGTAACATGTATATTAAATAATCTTGATAAACTAAAACATGATAACAAACAACTTACACTGGGATTGGGGAGATTAATGGAGGAGACAGCGTCCGTATTTTGGGTGGACCTAGGATTTAGGTTGCGCAGCCGAAAGAGGGTTCCACTGCAGGGTTCCCGTGGGGTGACTGGCACCCCGTCATGTTTCCTGTTATACATGTTCCTGACTACCTTGCGGTAGGTCCTGGTTCAGCGCCAGGAGTCTAGGCCATGGTTCCGGGTATGCACGGGACCCACCTAAAACATGGACAATGTCTCCAACCGATCAGTTTCAATAACTGAGGACATCGATTGGCATGTGTGGTAGGCGTAGTATGGGATGCGTCTATTACGTGTGACAATTGGTGTTCGCTGACATAATTAATAATAAACTGTTGATGTATTGTTACTAACTGTAATCACCTGGTTGAATATCTATATATCATTATGATAGACCCATGATGGTAACCAGGACCAGACTTATGACCAGACTTGGGTACCAACCTAGTGACATGTGATAGGTTACACATCTAGACATCTGTTGTTTGCTACAGTTGCTTTACTTGTCTTGTACATGTACTCTTATTCTTGCTATCTTTATTCGTGTTGCTTTCATGTATATTATTGTTCAGTTATTCATCTTGTTATTTAGTCTCTTATATTTGCAGTTGTTCTTATTATTATTTATGCACATTGTTTCTTCTGCACGAGCTTTTCCCCTTTACACACACACTCACCATGGTCGCGTTCTGACGACCCTGGATTTGCACGTCTAGATATTGGACGATTGTTCTAATGTGCAGGTGTTCGACGAGACTGTACGTCTTGCGAGGAACTGGACGCTCATTCTTCCGTTTCTGGTATCCTCATCTCTTTTATATTTCTGCCATCTTTGATTCTACCTTTATCGCTTTCAGCTGCCATCTTCTTGTCATTATTCATCTGCTATCATTGTGTAGTCTTAAATGTATTATTGCAGTGACCTATGATTATGTCCTGATTTATAGCTTGTTCAGGCTAATTTAGGCTTAGCGTGTATACGTGGGGTATTTTCCTCGCGTATATACGTCGCCGACCTTCGTCGCGACTCCACTCCCACGTATTTTGGGAAGCGGGGCGTGACAGGGTTTTCTTGTATCAGAGCCTAGGTTTTTGACTTGCGATGTTGAATTTTTACTTTTGTTTCGCAAGGGAGACCTAGTTCTTACCGGTTACCTGAGACAAGTTACATTTTACACTGCAATATACATATACTATCCTCCTGATAATATTGACTCCATTTGGAATTGATCGTCCTCCCTTTGGAATTCCATTCTTGATTGTTGATATCCATGATCTCAACATTCATTTAGAGTGATTTGGATGTCCATCTTGACTTCATCCTTCTTTCCTATTCATTTCTCCTAATTCTATCTCTTGAGATTGGTTACTCCTTGTTGAAGCCGCGGTACCAGAAATCAGAGCGCGCAGCGGAAGCGTGGTGAAGTCTTGATGCAGTGAGAAGTGGTGTGGAAGCTCCATCTTCTTCCTAATTTGATTTTTATCATTCCCCGCTTTATTGAAATTTCGAGGACGAAATTTTTATAAGGTGGGTAGAATGTAATATCCCTAATCTAAACTACTGTATTTTTATTTTCTTCAAGTATTTATTTTGAATTACTGATTATTTTTATTTAATCAAGTTAATTTATTATTTTTCTTGAGAATATTATTATTAAATATGCAAATTATTTTTGAGATAGTAAATGACAATTTGGCTCTATGTATTTATTGCCATTATTTCCTATAAATATTTTAGTTACTTGTTACTATTATTTTTATATTTACCATTATTATTATTAATTGATATTTAATTATTATTCCCATTATTTCATTAAGGTTATTATTCATTATTATTATTAGTGGTAGTGATTATTATTATTATTATTCCATTATGATTATTATTTATTGTAATTACTATTAGTGTTATCCTTATTTTTATTGTCGGTGCTTATTAATTACTATTATTGTTAGTATTATTTTATTTATTTTCTAATAGTTGTACTAATATTGGTTGTGATAGTAATTAGTTCTATTATTAATTCATTTGATAATTATTTATTTTTAATTAGTGCTGCTATTATTGTTGTCATTATTATTATTAATTAGGATTATTATTATTATTTTGTATTTATATTTTTAGTAGATGCATTATCTCCTTTCCTTGTATCCTTGATCCTACCCATTACCCGTTTCTATTTTCTAAATCCAAACCCATTTGGATCAAACCCACTACCCGTTACTCTATTTGGATCTAACTCAAACCCAATCCAACCCGAAACCCATTAACTAACCCATCCTATAAATAATCTCATCATCCCTAATTAACCCTAATCCTAATTAATCTCTCCCTCTTCAACAAATCCAGCCACACCCCAACGCAGCCGACCTCTTGCTGCGTCCCTCCTCCACGGGCACGCACAGCACATCCCACAGCCGGCCTCCTCCATCTATCTCTAGCCACGACAGCAACCTAACCGAGCTTGGCTACCTTCCACAGATCCAGGCCACGCAGAGCTTCTCTCCTTGCTAAGAAAGCATCAGGTGGCGCGCATGCCATGGCCGCAAGCTTCCCATTTGCCAGGTCCCCATGCGTGAGCCCCTCCCCTCTCTTCATATAATTTTTATACAGGGTGCTCAAATTTTGTGTGTCCTGCTAGCATGCTTATGTGGTGATTTTGATTGGTTGGTATAAAAACATGTAGGCATGTGCTATAATCTAAATAATGTGTGTTTTATTTTCATGTGCGGCAAAATCCTACTCCGAACCATTTTCGGGCTCTCTGCGGGATGCCATGGATCACCGTCGGCGAGCGCGAACGCACCCCACGCCCTTCGCGGCGAGTTGCTCTATCCAACGACACCCTCCGCGGCCCCATACGCCTCCATCGGAGTCTCCATCGGTACGCCGCAAGATGCCCCGAGGTTAGCTTTATATTCTTGTATAATGGCATTTGTGTAATTATTGGAAAGTTATATAAATGTGTGTGTTTGTATATGTGTGCGTGAGTGTCTTTGCAAGTTTGGATGCATGCATGTGTATGCATGATGTATATGAATGCATGTATGTTAATTAATTAATGTATAGGTATTTATGATTAATAATAGGTATTTATTAATTGGATATGTATGCATTAATTAATGTGTATAAGTATATGGGTATATGTGTAATTATGCATTAGTATATATGTAAATATATAATATGTAGGCATGTTTATAAATATGTATGTATGTGTATACTTGTATATGTATGTGTACGTGGGTGTACACGTATGTGTCGGTGTGCTCAGGAGTGTGTCTAGCATGCATTTATATTTATTTATGTGTTCGGTTGTATGCCACAGCATTTCGGACCCATTTGGTGAGATCCGGACCAGTTGCAGTAGACTCGGACCCGATCCAGATTCGTGCCGTTGTGGATCTGATACACAGGCAATTCGAAGACCGTTTCATGGGATGATCCGTAGATCAGTGCCAGTTCGTGCAGTGAAGACCAGACGGCGATTCAGTTCCGAAACCGCGTCATTTCATGTGAGTGTTCATTCTTATGTATTTATCGTTGTTAGAATGCTTTACTTGTTGCCTTTATCATTTTATGTAACTTTCTGTTATATTTTATCAGTTTGATGACTTGTACCAGTTCATGAGACATATATGATTGTCCACGTTATTCATGTAGATGATATCTACTTGTATTAGCTTCCTGTGTTGGTAGTTTAGCGTTGTTGGCTTAGGACTAGTTTGATATACCTTTAGACTGTGACTTGACTCGGTCTCTTGATTGGATAAATTAACTACAGAGTGGAGCATCAGATATATGTATGGATCTTGTATTGGACATTGAGATATCAGAGTTATATCATTTCATGAATAGATGATTACTATTTCGGACTGAAACTAAATGTGGAGGAGCTTGGACTATACACTAGACTGATCTTATGTTGGATTGGTTCATGATTGTAGTTTACAATCTATATTTTACCTAAACAATTATCAAACTTGATATTCCTTACTTGGTGATAAATCAGTTAAGAATTTATTCGGGTATTTGAGGACATATCAGATATGATCTTACTTTACTAAAAGATTATGACGATTGGATCAGTATATGGACTTATTCAGAGTTGGACTGTGATTTGGACTGAACTTGAGTTATAGATGACATTGGATTTACGTTCTTTATAATAGCCTGATCTGCATTAAAATGAGATTGATATATTTCATGTAGAGTACTTTCCAGACTTGTTATTTCTTTATGTGGTAATAACTTAGGTGATGATTCATTTGGATATTGATGATGGACTGGTTATGATGTTAGAGATTGGATTACTTGATGTTTGGATCAGAATATGGACTTAGTTGGAGTTTAAGTTGAACTGGAATTTATGTTATTTACATTGGATATTGATCAGTATTTATATGTGACTGATTTTGTTGGATTGTGACTAGATGTGTGGATATCTTACCCTTTGACTTTGATATGTGATATCATATTGGTTTTGGATTATTAGATGCAAGAGTTCCCGGATGTATCAACTGATTATATCAATTGAGTAAGGATGAGCTGTTGGTATTGACTTATAAGTGGTCTATTCTAGATTGCAGTTATTTGAGGATGTTTCTTATTTAGTTATGATTGTAGTGTATGTTGATTTGTTGATCTCGAGGACATACCATGTCTTTCATGTATAGTTATTGATTACATCAGTTAATAGAGATTGAGCTATTATGAGGGTGATCTACTCGATGTTGGTGATCTTGTACTTCAGAGTTATCATATAACAGTTATTACTTTATTAGTTGGTGAGATCATTTATTGACGACTTTGAGGATATGTGTTGATTCCATAACTTGCCTAGATTATTCTATTCTTGACAGAAGGTTGTTACTCACCGTAGATATCTTGTTTACCTGTGAAACCTGACTGATTATACTTAATATCTACCTGACAACTATCATGTTCATTTTACTGAAATTTACTGGGAAAATATTATTACACGGTAACAACACCCGCATGTTCACTTGTTATATATTCCTGTTATACCGGTATCATGTTCCTTGATATTTTATATTCCTGTATACCGGTACCCTGACTTTCACATGTTGATATTGTTACCGTGACTACCACTGAGTCATCCCAGTAATTTTAGTAACATGTATATTAAATAATCTTGATAAACTAAAACATGATAACAAACAACTTACACTGGGATTGGGGAGATTGATGGAGGAGACAGCGTCTGTATTTTTGGTGGACCTAGGATTTAGGTTGCGCAGCCGAAAGAGGGTTCCACTGCAGGGTTTCCGTGGGGTGACTGGCACCCCGTCATGTTTCCTGTTATACATGTTCCTGACTACCTTGCGGTAGGTCCTGGTTCAGCGCCAGGAGACTGGGCCGTGGTTTCGGGTATGCACGGGACCCACCTAAAACATGGACAATGTCTCCAACCGATCAGTTTCAATAACTGAGGACATCGATTGGCATGTGTGGTAGGCGTAGTATGGGATGCGTCTATTACGTGTGACAATTGGTGTTCGCTGACATAATTAATAATAAACTGTTGATGTATTGTGACTAACTGTAATCACCTGGTTGAATATCTATATATCATTATGATAGACCCATGATGGTAACCAGGACCAGACTTGGATACCGACCTAGTGACATGTGATAGGTTACACATCTAGACATCTGTTGTTTGCTACAGTTGCTTTACTTGTCTTGTACATGTACTCTTATTCTTGCTATCTTTATTCGTGTTGCTTTCATGTATATTATTGTTCAGTTATTCATCTTGTTATTTAGTCTCTTATATTTGCAGTTGTTCTTATTATTATTTATGCACATTGTTTCTTCTGCACGAGCTCTTTCCCCTTTACACACACACTCACCATGGTCGCGTTCTGACGACCCTGGATTTGCACGTCCAGATATTGGACGATTGTTCTAATTTGCAGGTGTTCGACGAGACTGTACGTCTTGTGAGGAACTGGACGCTCATTCTTTCATTTCTGGTATCCTCATCTCTTTTATATTTCTGTCATCTTTGATTCTACCTTTATCGCTTTCAGCTGCCATCTTCTTGTCATTATTCATCTACTATCATTGTGTAGTCTTAAATGTATTATTGCAGTGACCTATTATTATGTCCTGATTTATAGCATGTTCAGGCTAATTTAGGCTTAGCGTGTATACGTGGGGTATTTTCCTCGCGTATATACGTCGCCGACCTTCGTCGCGACTCCGCTCCCATGTATTTTGGGAAGCGGGGCGTGACAAATACTTTGCCTTTGCAAGTGCCACTGATGGCTTATGGTGATAGATATCTTTTCTTAATTGTGTAATAGTTTAGTATTATCCTATGCTTGCATTTTTTTTTGTTAAATCGGTTTAGAATGGGGAAGATCCTATATGCCATCTTGTGATCGCCTGCAAGCCAAGGTAAGTCGTTGTAATGAATCCAAGGTAAGAAACCATCGAAGAGGTAAGTAAGTAAGTATTCTATAATTCTTTCTTTCTTTATTTCTTAGGTTAGAAACATACTTTAATTCTTTCTTTGTTCTTCTTTTTTTAACTAAGTCTTCCTTCTCTTAATCAAAGCACAAACACTATCCCATCTTCTTCTTCTCCTCCTCTTCTAATACTTTTATTTTTTTCTTTTAAAACTAAGAAGAAATACTTTAACCGATCTAGTAACTTAAAAAAGATTTACTAAAAGCTTCTATCGGAATCCCTCCTTGTGGATCACGACTCGCTTAGCCACTTGCTATAGTGGTAGTATTGAGCAACCTAACATGTTTCTAAACTTTATATTTTCTGTGCAGGTCCATACTCGATCAGAAAGTTAAAAAAGAGCAAGAATTAGCTCTGATATTAAACTGATAGGGGATGAACTCTAAGAAAAGGGATAATTGGGAACGAGCATCAGAAAATTTTAACCAAGAGTTTGAAACTCAAGAGAACTATTAGGACTCTCAACTAATGGGGGACGAACTACAAGAAATGGGATAATTGAGAGCCAACAATAGAAAATCTCAACTCAGAATATGAAACCGAAAAAAAATTATCGTGACTCTCTCCCTAGGGCATCTCATTCAAAAGCACACTGGCTACAATTGCTTCAATAGCAATTTTTCATATCAATCATATCTACTAAAGAATTCCATTGCAGTCTTGGCCTTATATAGGCCTACATCATCAGAAATTTCCCACCACAACCAATGTGAGACTAAAAAGAAACTAAAAAGGCTAAAATAAAACAATTATTAATCCAACTCAAACAGGCTAAGAAAGCAACTAGATATTCCCATCAATACATCTAGGGAATTCAAGGAGTACTTGCTAGTGAACTGTATTAAACACCAGCTGAGTATTCCACAATGGTCAGAACAAATTGGAGAAGCAGAGCGCATGAATCGGACACTTATAGAGCGTGCCCCTAGTATGAGATTATATGTTGGTATGTCAGAAGGTTTTTGAGCAGAGACAGTGAGTCATGCAAGCTATTTAGTGAACAGGTCACAATCTACAACTGTTAATCTTCAGATGTCAGACAAGATGTAATGAGGACAGTCAGTTGACTATTCAACTTTACAGATATTCGGTTACCCGGCATATAGTTTAGTTGATAGTCAAAAGAGAAAAAAGCTAGAGTCAAAGTCAAAAAGGTGTTACTTCATCGATTTCACTAAAAGAACCAAGGAATACAGGCTTTGAGATTCAGAGAAGAAGAGTGTCTTTCTTAGTAGATATGTGATCTTTGATGAAAATTTAATGTTGCAAGTAAAGTTAAAGACAGAGGATAAGACCCAAGGTGGAGCATCAAACAGTTCGGCAGACTCTTAGAGGGAGGAGTTTGACTGTACAGATGACCCCATCAAGCTTGTTGGGTCAAATGAAGACTCCTCAGTTTCAGATGGAGACAAGCAAAAAGATACTCAGGAGCAACAGGTGCAACCTAGACCGTTGAGGCGATCAGACAGGGTTTCAGTACCACCAATCAGATATCACTGACCAAGTCTCTTTTGCATTAATAGCAAAAGGTGGAGATCCTAGCAGTTATAATGAACTAATCGAGGTGGATAATAGTGACAAATGGGCCATAATTATGAAACAAAAGATGGAGTCTTTGGAGATAAATCAAACATGAGATTCAGTGAATCTACGCAAGGGTTCTAAAGTGACAATAAGTAATACAAGGCAAGGCTAGTTGCCAATGAGATCTTCTCTCTTGTAGTCAAGAATACATTCATTCGATTGTTGTTGGCAATCATGGCTCAAGGTGACCTCGAGTTGGAGCAGATGGACATGAAAATAACATTTTGCATGGTGAGCTAGAAGACAGGATATACTTGAAGCAACCTGAAGGGTTCACTCAGGAAGGTCAAGCTACGTCCCCCATCTGACGAAGTTGATGATGTATAGCCCATGCATTCTTCATGTAGAGAGAGGATCAAAATCTATAGATGATAAGAGTTTTTTTAACTTTAGTTGGAGAGAGAGGAGATTGATGTTGTAGAAATATTGGAGAAGGGCAAGCAGCATCAGAATGGTCGACAACCCGATTGACTGCCCCACTTACGGAGAGTGAGGGATGCTTCGGTCGACCGCCCTCCACTAACAGAGAGTGGGGGATGCTAATCGGTCGACTGCGATCGACCGCCCCTACTAGCAGAGAGTGGAGCTACTTGTGCCGATTGACTGACCGGTTGATCTGCAGTTGGGTTCTGCAGCGGCGTGGACTAAACACATTAGGGTCTTTTGCCTCTCTCCTGGCCATAAATAGAGGAATTGTAACCCATTTTGGGTATCATTTCTGAGTGAATTCTTGAGAGAACCTTGTAATCCTCTTGTAATCTTGTATAAATCATCAAATGATCTCTTTCTCTTGCTCGAGGATGAAGGCAATCTTGTCGAGCCTTGTTATATGCTTGTGTCTCCTTCTCTTTGGGTTATTTGTGATCTAGGGTTTGTTCTTGGTAGTATCCAGGTCCCAACAAGTAGTATCAGAGCTCTAGGCAATGCTTGGGCTTTGTTGGTGGAGTGAATCTTAATTGGAAGCTTGGATCTTATAGATCTGAGACTTTGGAGAGATAAAAATCAGATTTTTTTTTCCATATTGGATCTCATCTTCAATCTTTTGGTGGAGAGATCAATTGGAAACTCTTTTTAGAGTTTCAATTGGAGGTAAAAATCTGAACTTTATCATTTGTAGTTCTATTCCATAGTTTCTCTTTGTTTGGTTGAGAATATTGGAGAAGATGGCTGGAGAAACATCCGATGGAAATAGTCCTTTTATTGTAAAGAATATTCAGAATATTCACCACTTAAACATTGATGTGGTGAAGTTTGATGGAGAAGTAATTTTGATTTGTGGAGATGCGAAGTATTGGATGCACTAAATACGAAGAATTTAGAGGATACTCTTGAGCTTCAAGAGAGACCGATAGAAGTAGATGAGAAAATTTAGAATAAGATGAATAGGACAGTGTGTAGCATCATTAGGTCTTACTTAATACAAGATCTAAAGTATAATATGATGAATGAGACTTCTGCGAAGAAGATTTGAGAGACTCTTAGGAGCAAGTTCTTGACGAAGAGCGTCGAGAACTGCTTGCATTTGAAGAGGAGACTTTATTGTTTTCAATTGAAGAAAGGAATCTTTATTAGTGATCACATCAACATCTACACGAAGCTTCTCGTGGATTTAGCGAATGTAGATGTAGTGATCGAGGATGAAGACAAAGCTTTGATATTGTTGAGCTCTCCTCCCGATGAGAGATATGAGATCTTTGTGCTTACCTTGATCAATGGGAGAACATCTCTCAGCTACAGTGAGGTGACCACTGCTCGTGTGAACCTTGAATTGAGGAAGAGAGACAAGGATTCTTCTTCCAGTGAAACATCGGCAAAGGAATTGGCCGCGAGAGGAAGTAGTCCAAATCGAAGAAGAAAAAATCAACAAAGATCTAATTGAAAGTCCATGACTGGTAATCGCAAATTAGAAAAGAATTATTGTGCTTTTTGTAAAGAAGGACATTGGAAGAGCGATTGTCCAAGATTCAATAAGTTTAAAAAGGAGTCACAATCAGAGGCCAATGTTGTGAAGTCGAATGGTAATGATTCTAACTCTTTTTGCTTTTCACTTTCTATTACACCATCAGGTTGTTATTTAAATGCATCTGCGTGAGTATTGGATATGGGCTCTACCTACCACATTTGTCCCAGAAGGGAGTTGTTTGCTAGTTTTGAGGAGCTGAATGGCAGTTTGATATTCATGGTAGATGATCACATATGCCAGTTGGTTGGTAAAGGTATTGTTCGTGTCAAGATGTATGATGGGACAATGAGATAGTTGAAGTATGTGAGATATATTCCTCGTATGACGAATAACTTGATCTCAGTTGGAGATTGGAAGCGAAGGGCCTGAGAGGAACTTTTGGAGAAAGCGTTCTCAAGATGTCTAGTGGCTCATTTGTTATTTTGAAGGGCATTAGATGCAACAATGTGTACTATTTGATGGGTAGTTCAGTTACTGAATTGGCGGCTTCAAAACAGTTGGATGGCGACTCTACTAGATTAACAAGTTGGCTTGATATCAGATCAAGCATTGGAAGATGCACAACCTGTCATTTGGATCACGACAGTTGTGCAAGAAGGTGAAATTCGGCACCGTCACTCACCATTTGCATGGTTTTCTTGTTTGTGTTCACGTGGATGTTTGGGGTCCTACGAAGACTGTATTGCTTGGAGGTTATCAGTATTTTGTCTCTATTGTAGATGATTATTCTAAGCATTGTTGGATATACCTTATAAGACAAAGAGTAGAAATCCTAGAGTTGTTGGTGAAGTGAAAGAGCTGAGGGAAAATTAGATAGGTAGGAAGATCAAAATGCTCCGGTATGATCATATTGAAGAGTACAAGAATTCTTTCCTGCAATTTGACCAGAACAATGGTATTGTGACTCACTTCACAAATGGGAAAATTAGTGTAGCCAGAGAGGTGAACCGTGCCTTGCTGGAGAAGGTTCGGTATTATTATCTAATGCATCGTTAGACAAATCATTATGGACTAAGATGATTATGTATGCTAGTCATCTCTTGAATAGGCTTCTGACGACTACGATCGGAGGTAAGACTCCATTGGAGATTTGGTCAGGTGGAGCTGCTCGTGACCATAGTTCAAGAGCATTTGGTAGTCCAACCTATATTGATGTCAAGAAAGACATATTGGGCTCTAAAGTGAACAAGTTGGTGTTTTTAGAATACAATGAAGACTTGAAAGGTTACAAGTTATGGGATCTGAAAAACAGAGAGTTTGTCTTGAGCAGATATGTCATATTGGATGAGGCTTCGATGGTGAAGCCTACCATCTCTGACCAGGTGGAGACAATAAAGACCAAGTTGGGGTTATCACAGCGGGTGGAGAGTGATGCTACTCCACATTATCTAGTTGGTTCAGTATCATCTAGGATTTCATCAGTTGTGACACCGGGTGGAGATCAAGTAGCCGATATGGATCCTGGACGTGCTGAAAAAGTTGGTTCAGTTGCAACTAGAAGAACCAAAAGGAATTTGTGAAAGTAGATTGTAAAGAAACATGGATCTCAAGTTGATGAGGTTCATATGCTCAGTCT
The DNA here is from genome assembly GCA_038442645.1 of Agave tequilana. Taxonomy (NCBI): domain Eukaryota; kingdom Viridiplantae; phylum Streptophyta; class Magnoliopsida; order Asparagales; family Asparagaceae; genus Agave; species Agave tequilana. The sequence continues at coordinate 21,455 of JAVJIF010010795.1, forward strand.
ATTGGGTTCATTGTTGCAGAGAAGAAGGTTGATTGAGCCCGGTGGCGCTCATTGGGATGAACTACGAAAGCCTTGATTCCTTGGGCAGGGGGTACGTAGGCAGCCGTAATGGCGCATCCCGTTTTGGTGGCGTAGCTCGTATGAAGCTATTTGGGCTCTTAAGAATTAGCAGCGATAAGTTGCAATTTGGACTTCATATAGGTAAAGAGTTGTGATCTCGATGAGCATTTGATATTCTGATGTGAAGATAGTTGAGCTTGCAAAAGGGGGCATGCATGTAGTTTGCTGAGCAGAAGTTGATTATTTGGTCTACTCTACTCAGATTTGGTTGGACCGTCTTGAAAATATTTGGATTAGTGTTCAGTCAGTTATTGAGTCATTGTTGGCTCATGTTGGGTTCTTCTTGAGGTCATTTACAATAGTGTTCCATTCAATTGCTAAGTTGAAGACATGTTCGTTGATTGGCTCATATTGTGTAGTTTCTCTTCAGTGAAGTGTTGGGAAGACATACATGGTGCATTCCATTTGGTTTAGTTGAGCTGAAAAGTTTGGTATCGTTACAATTGATATTGGGGTTTGGAGAGAGTTGTCTGAGGGGATGACAAACTCGATTTGGATTGATTTCGGATCAATCGTTTGGATCCATTGTGATCATTTGAAGTCAATTGCAACTTTGCATTTGGCATTTATCAGAATCGTACGGTGAGTCAACATCCGCATTTGGTCTGCTTGGTGGAGATCATGTGTCGATCTCAGAGAGGAGATCGTGCGTCGATCTCGTGGCTAATCTCATGGCGGAGACCGTGTGTCGATCGTTGAGCAGCGTTGGATTCATTGGTATTCAACTCAGATTTGACAAATCTTCACCGAGGTGAAGAATTGTAGAGAGAGAATCAAAATCAATAGATGATAGAATTTTTTTAACTCTAGTTGGAGAGAGAGGAGATTGAAGTTTCAGAAATATTGGAGAAGGGCAAGCAGCATCAAAAAGGTCGACTGCTGTGCACACAGGTGCACTTTGGCAAAGTCGGTCGACTGCCCACTCGATGGACGTGCACACAGGTGCACTTTGGGCAAAATCGGTCGACTGCTTGGTCGATCGCCCCCCTAACAAAGAGTGGAGGGATGCCATTCAATCGACCACCCAGTCGACCGATCCCCACTAGCAAAGAGTGGGTGATGCTAGTTAGTTGACCGTGATCGACTGCCCCTACTAACAGAGAGTGGGGATGCTTGCGTCAGTCGACTGGTAGTCGGGTTCTGCAGCTACGTGGACCGAACCCATTGGGGTCTTTTGCCTCTCTCTCATGACGATAAATAGAGGAATTGTAACTCATTTTGGGTACCTTTGCTGAGTGAGTTCTTAGGAGAACCTTGTAATCCTCTTATAATCTTATGTAAATCATCAATATATATATCTCTTCTGTCCTGGGGACGTAGGTAATCTTGCCGAACCTCGTTATATGCTTGTGTGTCCTTCTCTTTAGGTTTTTTGTGATCTAGGATTTGTTCTTCATAGTCTCCAGGTTTCAACACTTCAGAGTGAAGGACATCCCATGTAAACATACCGGTTTTGCTTTATTTTGAACGCCATCTTTCTCTTATCGCGTAGAGCCATTTGGATTTGAATATACCCCTAATGTGCATCCATGAAGCTATGTATCCCGAATCCGACCACTTCGTCTCTCATACTATCAATCCATGGAGACAGGCCTTGTTCAGATGAATGAAGTGCATGGGCATGGGACACTTCTTGTTGACCTTCTCAACCATCACTGTGTTATGCCAATTAGCTCGGAAACTTCACCTCCTCCATGGAACTCTCTCTTCTCTACCTTCCTACGATACTCGTCACTCACACAGTGTCCATTGCAGCTAAACTGTAAATGTGAATTCTTTCGTCTCCCTCCAAAAAAAGAACAAAGAAATAAAAGGATGAAGAAAAGTGAGTGGACTTCTTAAAAGTGAGTAGACATGAGTTTACTACACCTAACGTAAGGATATGCTATGGATCTTTGTCTTAATGAGAAGAATACTCTTAAAAGTTTTAACAAGCTTTTCATCTTCGGCTAAAATCTTATACCAACCCTCAAAATGGCACTAGAGTTCCAGGGTTACTAATCTTAACTGTACTAAGATAAAAAAAGTATGATAATGAGTACTCAAAATGTCTGACATGTGGTCCCTTCTGGGGCCCGAAATAAGTGGGGAGGGAGGCCAGGCCCCACATACCAGCTGTGAGTAAAAATTTTTGTAGTACAAGCATTTCTCTGTCAAGGAAAGCCCATATGCAAGTACAGTACAACCCAGTTACCTTATGCATAGGTTATGAGAAAAGAGTGGATATTTCCAAACCAAAAAAAGAATTCTGGCGTTTCAGGACTAAGTCACCCAAATTTTTGTTAAAGGCATCCTAGCAAAATTAGAATTAAGAAAAAAAAAAAAAAAAGATTTTTTCTTCTTCCTCCTCCTCCCTCCTCCCCTCCTCCCACCTCGTCGGCCCCCACTCAAACAAAAAACGAACTCTGCCCCTCCCACAGATCTGTTCGTTCAGATCTGACCGAACAGATCTGGGGAGAAGGAGTTCACTTGAGGAGAGGAGGGGGCAGAGACCTGCGAGAGGGGAGAGGTCGGAGTCCGGGGGGAGGCTAGCGCGAGGGTAAGGGAGAGGGAGGGGGAGGTGGAGATTGGGGAGGGAGAGGGGGAGGAAGAAAGTGGCATTGTAGACTTTTCATCAAGGATGAAATTGTCAAAAAAAAATAATAATAATGGCAAACTTGTAATAACTTGTAGGGGCTTTCATCATTTTTTTGGGGTGGAAAATTCCGCTTCCGTTGTATAAAGATTCTCCTTTTTTTGGGGGCACAATACTGATTCAGAGGATATGTCACCGATAGCATCGCGTAGCCCTGATTTTTGGTTCTCAGATTAAGCTTCTATTCTGCTACAAGATGCTAATATTTTTGTATCAGGGGCGGTACGTTTCTTTTGTTATATGTATCTTTCAAAAATTCAGAGTATTGTTTTTATGTTCTATCCTCTTGCCCCTGCATGTGTGGAAAATCCTTTTGGCTACAAAGGATTTGTTGTCCTTTTCTGATGTTTTTTCAGAATTGTTTTCATTAAAAAAAAATTAATGAAATGCGAGGGACCTTGTAGGCCCACCGTTTAGAGAGAGAGAGAGAGAGAGAGAGAGAGAGAGAGACTCTTTTTTTTTTTTTTTTTTTTTTTTTTTTGAAGTTTGCAAAAGAGCCAGGGAGGTCTATGCAAAAAAGTTTTTTTTTTTTTTTGTTTAAATGTTCTAAGCAAAACAAAAATTATCAAGTCCTTGTTGTAGTTGCCCTTCCATCATGTTTGAGCTAAAGGTGAGTTGCATGTGTCAACAAAAGCCGACATTTCTTTCCCCAGATTTCCTGCACAATATCAAATCCAGTTGGTGGGAAGCTAAAGGCACAGATAAAAGAAGGCTCAAAACCTAGGAAATTAAAATATAACAGAAAAGAAGACTAATAAACTACTAGCTCTCACCTTTCCATTGCAAAGCTGTACACAAAGGCCCTGCTTTTTGCCAACAAACAAACATAACTCTTCCCATATACAGTATAAAAAGGAACTATTGTCCCATGTGGGTTGGGCCCATCAGAATCTAGGTCCATTATTCACCAATGGGCCCATGATAGCTGCTCACTAGTCAAGTCTCAAACTAATGACCTAATGAAAAAGGGGGCACAAAAAAGAAAAAAACTTAACACAAACACACTGATCAAGAGATTTGAACCTTAATGAACACAATCTCTATAATGTACTCATCATATCCTCCTCTCATCACACTGAATGGAAGGACTGGGATGTAAACTGTGGGTGGAGATATAAGTAGAAAATTGACAATTAGTGTTTTCATATAATTTAGTCGATACAAGAAATTATGAGCACAGGTGTTGACAGAGAGAAGAAAAACCGCGGCCTTGTATACTAGAAAGAATACGGTATATCAGAAGAATGCATATGCATATACATGCAAATATTGACGTGCTAAAAAGTTGTCATGTAGGATATAAACTGAAACGAACATATCAGATTTGAAATCGAAACTGAATATGTAGAAGCAAGCTGGGTGCTATTTGAGTGCATATATGTGTGGTGAGAATGCTGATAAACACATATAATCTAAGTATTTTTGAACACATGCAAACTTCCTCATATGATGTACTATCTTCTAGTGCAATGACTCTTCAAACCACCTCATCATTTTCACTCAGCCACCCCTATCTTTTTCTTTCCTTGAAAATTTCTTGATTGCCCAACGTTCACGAGCTAACATAGTAGTTTAGTACTCTAGAAGGAATCTCCACTTCATCTGTCCTTGCTCAACTCTATGAACAACATTCACCTTGATTTCACCATAATTCATATTATATATTTTGTGAACAGAAATATATTTTCCATTTGATTTATCACAAACATAAACAGTTATTTGTGTCCGTTATTTCACAAACAATGTGCACTCATATATACATCGCATATCCATCTAAACGAAACAAATAGCATGCATCCACATATTACCATCCTCATGGAGCATAATCGCAGACAAGAAGACTCGGCAGAAAGGATCAGGTGAAATTTTCCGGTCTAGGAGGAATATCCAGTCTTCCATACACGCAAGTCCTGACATCATTTTAGACCAAAAAGAAAAGTAATACATAATTAGGAAACAGTGAAATAATAATAATAATCATAAGTCTCGGATTCTAAGGTACGTACCATACTTTTGGGTGCCAGTCAGCAGAAATGATCCCATGTCTGCTGGGGTGTGGGAGATCTTTACAGTATCTTAAATGAAAAGCCCCGTGAAATCATTTATTTCTTGCTTTCATTCTATTTTCTTGTATTTCATTTGTCCATAACTGTTGCACAATATGCAGGTAAGAGTGGCCTTTCCTTTGATGCCCGTGTTCGAGACGAGTTTGGTGTAAATGGTAATAAAAGGGGGTTCCCTTCCCAATAAAGCTTGACAAAATTTAGTGCTGCTTTTCTCCCTTTATTTGATAAAAGACTTTTCCTCTCCTTTTACTTTAAATGATGCCATCTTTATCTCTCTCATCAAGATCCATTACCTTCAGAGAAAGCATGGAGCATTATGATACTGGGAGGAGCTGCAGTCCCTTGATCGTCCTGAGCTGAGAGGCAACCGTTCTCTCATTGAGCTAGGGATGATCCAATCAATTGAAAAGAGATTGATTTCCCTGAAGAAGCAAGGAGAGGACCATTAGTACTTTTAACATGATTCGTCTTCATATGAAAACATACATGTGACACATGTTTGCAAGTTGCATTCACTATCATTGAAGGGGGCTTGTGAATGTGTGGCATGAATCAAGATCCCTACACCAGTGAATTCTATGCAAAAGCTGAGACTGCTTCCTACAAGGAGTAATGGGCTGTTTGGAATCTCTTCACAAATGTAATAAATGTGAGGAAGTTCAGTGCACATACTTGCAGAGTGACATGTACCAGCTGAGTGTCTAACCATGTGTTCTGCTTGCTTCTATGTCGCCAATATGTCAATCACTCAATTACCAAGTTAAACAATGCTTCATATTTGGACACCCAAGAACTCCATTTAAAAGGATCTAAGATTTGACTTTTGAGGCAATATTTTGTTTCTTATTTAAAAACAATGAAGAAAGCATGGCTTTAAGTGAGTGAACCTGGAGCCAAAAAAAACCAAGCAGAAGAAAGGGCTCATTTGGGAAACATAACTACACTAAAGGCATCAGTTTCAATTTTGATGTGCAAATTTATAGGTCCTACCTACATTATTATCATATCTTACATTGATTGATGTACGTTTGGCTTGCTCACATGAAAAATTAACGTATAATTGTTTTTGTGTAGCTTGAAATGAAGGCAAAACATGCAAAGCGCGATTATTCCATGCATTTGCAGGATTAAACAAGGTATAACTATACGTATATGACAGTAATAGCAACATCCATGTACATACACATACACATAAAATCCTCATGCATTTATGAAAATAAAAGAGACATCAATTACTGCACTTGTGGTAAAAACACATTCGGCCATGCACGCATCTGTTAGCATGAAAATACTAACTCTGAAACACATTGTGTCCAAATTTATATCAAGTAAGAGATTAAGTATGAATTTAAAGATGTTAGACATTTTTATCGTAAATCATTACATTTGTAAACATAAAAATCAGTACCAAATTCCATGTATATAACAGGACTTGCGGTACAAATGATTTTTTCAGTAAGAATTAACATAATATAAAGCGAAGAAGAAATCGGATAAACGACATATATCAACAAGTTCAAGTAAAGTCATATTATCTATGTTGCATGAACACGGACATGTCGACACGAGCACGATACGACATGACACGCCGACATACAACAAATTTTAAAAGTATACATTGAGAATAGAAGTATTGTATGTGATACGTGTGTGTCCCACACATGCTGCATGTGAAGTGTCACTGCTTCCTAACATATTATACTAGATTTTTTTTTCGCGTGTGATGCACATGAATGAAAACCTATAGACAAATTTAGATTTCAAACTAAAAATAACTATAACTATTAATATTTTAGAGATTTATATTCAGAATGCGAGATTAGAAAGATATTATGTAATGGTTAATATACAAATGTACATTACATTCTTTGTTTATTTTCTTAATTTTATAAATGATATTTACTTATTATTTAAACAAAGGATGTAGCCCATTTATTCAAGATGGAGCTAAATGTAAATTTAGTGCAACTGTGTGAAAGCTATTTTACTCATTCATGAGTCTCCTTTAATAATGCTTAATATTTTAATAGATTTTCCTTTCTGAGGTGTGAGCTGTGAGATAAACATGAGACACACAATAAATTCCAAACCTCTGTGAAAGCTATTTTACTCATTCATGGATCTCCTAAACAATGCATTTGTAATTTTAATAATGCTTAATATTTTAATGGATTTTCCTTTCTGAGATGTGAGGCTGTGAGGGAAACATGAGACACACAATTCAATTCCAAACCCCTCCAAAGAGTTTGCATTATAATAGTAGAGATATCTTGCCTAAAATGCTAAAATTCCAAAAAAAAAAAAAAAAAAAAAACAACTTTTAATTTATGTCAGTTTTATGTGTAAAACACTCGCTAATTGCCTGCAAATATTCATCTCGAATGGTTTCATTTTATGGTTCATCCATATGAAGTGTTATGAACTCTCTCTACTCTATGTGTCATTTTAACTCTTTTATTAAGCATCTTTGAAATCTCTGCTTTCTTCTCAATCTTATTTTACACTCTTCTAATCTCAGGTTCTCCTCCCTTCATAGTGAAACAAAAGATCAATAGTTCAATCTTCTAGCAAATCTCACTAAAATAAAACATGGAAGCTCATGATTATTTTATTTCTTATAATCTTAAATGTTTGTAGAGCATTAATCCTAGAAAGAGGCATTTATCTTATTTCATGGGTTCTTGTGAGCATGGATTTAGATCAGAGACACATTTATTAGAAGTTGACATCATTTCTAGAATAACGCAGGCAGCCAATAGCCCTTTGTATTTTCATGTTTCACAAGTGAGCTCCAGATTTCAACTGGAGGCCCAAAAGTTTAACTATTTGCTGATGGTACTAAATTGATGAGAGAAACAAGTACTTTTTACTGCTAATTCAAAACAGGAAGGAGTGTTATGCAACACAAAGACCTATTAACATATTTGGAAATACTAAGGAAAAAAAGAGCATATGAAGGAGATCAAGTATTGCTAGTTGAGAGAAAAATTGTAGGAATTTGTGCAGGAATGGGAGGAGAAACTATAGTAGTTAACAACGAGTGCTATAAATAGAGATAATTAACAAAGATTCCAGCTACATTAGTCAAAATTCTAATATATCACAACTTTTGTGCATGATTTCAAATCTCGTAATCTGTATCGGTATTGGTTGAAGCTTTATGGTATCGGAATCGGCGATGTCGGTAATATCGGTTGTTTCGTCTCGGCCATATTGGTCGCTTTGTTTAAAAAAATTTTAAAAAAAATACTTCAAACATGTTAAGATAGATAGAAACATTTTGATATGATATTTAGAACAATTTATGAAGTTTTGATCAAGTTTTAGTGCGTAATACAATAGTCGTTGTACTATTAATGGCTTATATTATCTTCATCTTAAAACACAGGATGATGAAAAAGGGTTATATATATAATAAAGCATATATAATTTAAAATAAGAAGTTCATAATAGTGTGTATGCAAACATACATGTTATGTGGGATTTTATTTTGATTTCGTAGGTGAGGACAAAACAAATGGTTTGCACACTAGGAATAAAAGAGGCCAGCTGGTAAATTATAAAACATGAGTTATTTACCAAGCAAAAGAAGGAAAGAAATTGAGAAATTTTGTTGTCCTTCCTTTCTTTCTCTTACGTTTTATTATATCCTTTTATCTTGCTTTTTTCTTAAATCACAACAGACAAAATATTAAATATGAGTCATTTAGCTGGCAAAAAAGGAAATTGAGAAATTGATAAATCTACTCTTCTTCTTTCCTTTTTGTTGTTTTCCTTTCTTTTCTCTTTCCTTCTATTTTCTCTCCTTTTTTTTTCCCTTTTTCTTAAATCACAACTACAAAATATTAAATATGAGTTCTTTAGCTAGTAAACTAAGGATAGAAATTGAGAACTGATAAATCTACTCCTCTTCTTTCTTTCTTGTTGTCTTTTCTTTCTTCTCTCTCCTTTTATTTTCTCTTTTCTACCCTTTTTGTTAAATCGCAACTAAAAGATATTAAATAAAAGTTGTTTAGCTAGGAAAAGAAAGATAATTGATAAATTTACAACTCTTCTTTATTTTTATGTGTCTTTCCTTTCTTTCTTTTTTTTCCTTTTCTTTTCTTTCCTTTTCTTTGTTCTTTTTGTTAAATGGAGCAAAAGGAAAATCATTAGCAATATAAATTTCCTATGGATCTTTGTTGCCTAATCAAACAAATGAGGTTTGGGAAGTATCAGTATGTATCGGTTGATACAAACCTGATATCAGCCGACACGAACCTAATATCAGCCAATACAGACTGTTCCAATTACGTAACGTCATTCTATCTCTAGCTCGGCCGATTCCGATACGAATCAACCGAGATTTCAGACCCCATGCTTTTATAGTTATAAAGTATCATAAGATACCAGCATCTCATGCAATATCTAGTCCACATATTTGATGTAGGAACATGTTCGATGTCAGATGTGATGCTTGAAGTCATAATGAAATATCTATCATCATAGTAGATAATATAAGGTAGGTAATATATAATGTTAGATGTGATGCTGTTTTGTCCCTTTGGGTGGGATGTTGATTTAGTCGAGCCAAGCTAAAAGTTAGATCCTTTTAGCTGAAGTGCTTAGGTTAGGTCCAATGTATAATCATTTTTTTCACAATTTATGTCAAATTTCACATCAATTTACTCCAAGATCATCTCTAATCTACAACAGATATCCCAAAATTACGTTTATTGTTCCTCACTGCATTCTCTAAGTGCAAATCATGCTTTAAACTCTATTCTTTAAAGTAATAGCCCACATTCATACACATGAAATGTTCAAGCATATGCTCCTAAGCCTCCTTAACCAGCCAATACAAGATGTATATTGTTATATTTTCAGCAGTGCCAATAGGCAATTAAGTGAAAGCAAACACATAGGTTACACAATAAATGAACTACTTGAGATGAACACTAAAAAATAATAGGAATAGTATAATTACTCAAAAATAAAGATGCAATAAGTTTTCAAGAGCAGATCTGAAATAGATTATGTACAAGGCAACTTTAACAATAGAAACAAATATATGCTGAAAACAATATAAACAGAGATTCGTAGAGCATACCCAAGATCCTCAAGTCATAGCATCAACAGAACATTGCATTTGTTTGGAAGCAAATTTCATTTAACTTACTAATAATAACACATCCAATACTTATCTTTCCCTGTATGCTCTTACAAATGCTGTTGTCTTTACAAAATGCTACAGAAACAGTGCAAACAAGTGTATTGTTGATTCTCAGTACTCCATTAATCCAGTTGAATGGGAGGTTCCGCATCAGCACGAAACAGTTGCTTGAGAGACATCAAGATACAGATATGATTCAGCTCATTCTTGCAACTTTTCTACACAGCTTAATCCATAAACATTGTGATCAGAACGTATATGAATAGAAATATTCAGTTGCATTATGTCCTCAAGCCATGATAGTACTTGAGGAAAGGTTCCATGAAGGAGAAACCATTTAGACCTTGTTTGGAAAGTAGAGTAGGAGAGTAGAGGGATTTTAGAAAGGAGTCTGAGGAGAGAGTTGTCAACTCCTACACCAACTTGGAATTGGTGTTAGGAGTTAAGCACTTGCCCTCAAAAAGTAGGGGCAAAGTGCATTTTTTTTTAAATTCCAAATTTGCCCTTACATGATTGCACTCCAACTCTTGGTGCAAATTGAGTGTTTTGAAGAGTTAGCAAGAGTTAGAAGCTTAACTCTTACTAATTCTTGTTGCCAAACAAGGCCTAAGTGTATAACATAATACATTGAAACTTATCGAATGGACATTATCAGAAGAGGACCAGTAAGGACCATAAATTCAATTCAAAGTCATCAAAATTTCAAGATTCAAGTTTTGATGTGTCCTAAAACTTGGAGAGTAAATCACTAAACACAAAACCATCAAACTGAAATGAGAGGCCCCACTGCACACAAATATATGCATCACATTAGTCAATCTTCTGATTATATAAATTTGTCTTCTAAATGAACCATCATTAGGAAACTGTACCTCATTTTATTATGTGTGATGTGAAAAGTAAAAATAGCTCTGACATGGTAAATGCTTATGGCTATGGTAACCACTTCTTTTGCTCAGATATCGTATACAAAAGACAAATGAAAAACAAAAAAGAAAACAAAAATGCAACCAAATTCTTGAAGCACTTCCATATTGTTCTCATCAGGTTTGGAGAGCGTCTTCATCTAGTCCTCACTAGAAGACGGTCAGGTTTTGTAGGCCTTGGCAACCACGTGCTTTACTCTAGCGAGGGCTTGTCCATGAGAGACACTTAACAACAGATGGGTCTTTCCTCATACGTTGGCTGCGACAAACGAGAAAGAGACAGCGTTGGTGTTCGGAGGAACTTCAAACCCACCCTCTCCTGCCCCTATTTTGGCCTAACAGAGCGAGCTTAAAGGGAATGAACATTAGCTTCACTAGGTCTATCAGATGAACAGGCTGGCAGCTGGCCAATTGGGCCATGCGGCCCACCTCTCTGCATACCTGCATTAGTGGGTTTTGATAATGGTCCAAAGGCTAGAAATTATAGAGTTTTGTTCATACCGCAACATGTGTCAGCAATGCTCCTACAGTAAAAGAGAGAACACGACAAGTTTCTACATCTGTTGGTGACACTGACCCCCAATTAGGGTTATGGCGCTGGTGTTGAATATGAAACTAGGATCCGTTGAACTATTGAAGGGTAGCCTTGTTATCATTATCTACAGAGAAGAGTGAATGAAAGACACCCTCTCCACATCCAGCCTAGTAAGACGGGGAGGAGTTGTGGCCACTAACGAGCTCCGGATTAGGGGAAGGGGTAGTTTTACATGTACTGGTCGACGCGGTACCATCAACAGCAAAACAAATGAACATGTTTAGACTTGCAAAAAAGGGTCGCCCATGACAAGTCACCGCCACACCAATGAATGGATAAGAGGATGTTAGAATAGAGGTCGAATTCAACAACCACCCTAGCAAAATTGTTGTTTGTGAGTAAAATTGGTGATCTTGTCAAGCTTGACGAGGTATGCAACCTTTGCAACAATGAACTTTAGCGTAGCCTTCATTCATATGGTTGGAGGAATGTATGGAAGCTCATCCATAGCAAATCTCGATAGCATGGAAGTGAATGGATGAAAGGATGGCTTCTAGTATTCTAACACGAAGGTCACATCATCGACCCAGGGCCCTCGAGAAGGGGCCAATCTCAATCCTCAAAGAGAGGTGAAATTAACTAGTACAAATCATGATTCACAATGATAGTATTCTACTCGGACTAACAGAGCCAAACATTAGTTAGGTTTCATGAACCTTTTAAAATGGGAGAGTCGGTCAAATCCAACAGGGTCATGAAAATATGTAGAAACGGACAAGACACATGGTAAGGACACAGTCGCAAGGGGCAGGCTCTAGTATGTTTTTGGATGTGCATGTGTGTGCATGTGAAGGTCTTAAAGTAAAAGTGAGAACACGACAAGCTTTTACATCTTTTGGTGACATTGACACCCAATTAGGGTTCTGGCGCTGGCGTTAAATATGAAACTAGGGTTGAACTATTGAAGGGCAGCATTATTATCATTATCAACAGAGGACGAGTGGATGAAAGACACCATCTCCACATCCAGCCTAGTAGGACGGGGAGGAGTTGTGGCTACTAACGAGCTCCGGGTTAGGGGAAAGGGTAGTTTTGCATGTACTGGTTGACTCGGCACCATCAACAACAGAACAAATGAAAACGTTTAAACTTTCAAAAAAGGGTCGCCATGATCAGTCACTGCCACACCCATGAATGGATAAGAGGATGCTAGAGGTCGAATTCAAAAAACCCCTAGCAAAATTGTTGTTTGTGAGTAAAATTGGTGATCTTGTCAAACTTGATGAGGTATGCAACCTTTGCAACAATGAACTTTAGCGTAGCCTTCATTCATATGATTGGAGGAATGTATGGAAGCTCACCCATAGAAAAACTTCGATAGCATGGAAATGAATGGATGAAAGGATGGTTTCTAGTATTCTAATACAAAGGTCACATCATCAACGACCCAGGGCCCTCGAGAAGGGGCTAATCTCAATCCTCAAAGAGAGGTGAAATTAACTAGTACAAATCATGATTCACACTGATAGTATTCTACTCGGACTAATGGAGCCAAACATTAGGTAGGTTTCATGAACCTTTTAAAATGGGAGAGTCGGTCAAATCCAACAAGGCTATGGAAATAAGTAGAAATGGACAAGAAACATGGTAAGGAAACAGTCTCAAGGGGCGGGCTCTAGTATGTTTTTGAATGTGCATGTGTGTGCATGTGAAGGTCTTAATAATCCGTATGAACAAAGCTATTGTTCCCTACTCTAGAAAGAAAATAAGAGAGGTGAGAAAACATAGTGGCTCCACTCAATTTCTCATTTTGTAGGAACCTCAACATGGCTCCATTTCATTATTTTCCATCTACATCCCAATTTCATTTATTTCACATTATTTTGGTGTCATTGATCTAAGAGACGTCATTCAATTAAAAAAGATGGTTCTATTGATATAAGAGATGTCATTTATAAGTTGAAATATTGGCCGATATTGATACATATCTGCCATATCGTATTAGATTTCACTCATCTAAGAAGATATTTGGTGTATGAAATCAATTGGCCAAATAACCCAAATATGTGCGCATGTGAAGGGTTCAGCCCATTCCGTCTTATTTTGGTCTGATACCATCCGAAATGACCCAATATGTTATAATACTATAGTGTTTCATCTCTTAGATGTGTGTGCATGTGAAGATCTTAATAATCCGTGTGAATAAGGCTCTTGTTCCTCCTCTGAGAGGTGAGAAAACATAGTGGCTCCACTCGATTTCTCATTTTGTAGGGACCTCAACATGGCTCCATTTCATTATATTCCATCTACATCCCATTTTCATTCATTTCACATCCTTTTGTCTAAGAGATGTCATTCAATTAAAAAACATAGAGTCGCTGATATAAGAAAATCTTATTTATAGGTTGAAAACTTGAAATATTGGCCAATATCGATACATATCGTATCAGATTTGAACTCATCTATGACAATATTTGGTGTATGAAATCAGAATCAGCCAAATAGGGCATGTATCACCCAATTTTAAAAGTATCAATCAATTTCGGTTGTTTCATCTCATTTTAATTTGATGACAAACGAAATGACTCAATATGTTCTGATACTAGAGTGTAGATTCGTAGGGGTGTAAACAGAACGGGTTCTAGTCGGATCCATGCCATATCTGAACCCAAACCTGATAAGAAATTCAGATTCGGACGGGTTCGGGTGAAAATCTCTTATTTCTATCGATTTTCGGTTGGGTTCGAATATTAAAAAAATATATTCAAGTTCCAATTAAAGTTTTTTTAGAAGTGTATTTCAATTTTATTAGATGCAAATTGAAAAATACATGTTTTGTTTTTATAATAATATCATCAAATTCTCATTTATTACAGTTTTATGAATTTAAATATAGTGAAAGGTATGATGGTAAATTTATTTTATAACATTTATTCTCTTTTCGGATTTGTTATCCGTTTTTGGTTTGAAAAGGTCATACCCACCTGACCCAATAAGAATTCAAGTCTAACTTTTAGATCTGAACCCTATAAATATGTAGATGATCGGATCGGGTATTTGAATTTTGGGTACCATTTACAGCCCTATTACAAAACAATTTTGGTATCGAATTTGATAATTGGTTAAGATTTAAAAAGTAATCAAACCCAGTTCTAATCCTTATTAGATATAATGTTAGAGAGATGTTGGCGAGATCCAATATCAAGATCTCAAAGCTTACTTTTAGAAATCATTATTCAGAAACACATTTAGACATGTATTCCAGTCAATTTAATTTTGTAATTAAGGACCTAATTAGATTTGAAAATATTTCTAATACCCTATTTACATAGAAATTATTGTCTTATAATATTTCATTGAAATGTGATCAGAAGTCTATTAATTATTCTAAAAAAACCAAGTTAAAATGTTGTAGTTATCTTAATAATTTTTTAAATATTTTTTAATTATTTTATCAAACCTTTTTTCAGCATCACCATTTCAATCGAGAGAAAACGACCGATATTTCATATATTGTCGATTCCGGTACCAAAATCCTTCGACAAATCCGAGTAACAATATCGAGATTTTGAACTGTGATTATATAATAGTTTCTCAGTTGGAAAGTGGAAGTCGAACATTATCTAAGTTTCGTGAACCAATAAAAATGGGAGAGATCGGCCAAGAAATTTTCTAATGATGACACTTTATATGTCAAAATAGACAGGAAACATAGGTATGGACACAACTACAAGAGGTGGGGCTCCATCAGTGTTTTTTGTGGATGTGTGTGCATGTTTAGGTCATAATATTCCATGTTAATAAAGCAATTGTTTCTAATCTAGAAAGAGAATAAGAGGTGAGAATACTTTCATTTCATACAAAACTCCAATGCGACTCCATTTCATTATACTCATTCTATGTTCGAATTCCATTCATTTCACATCTCTTTGGTGTCATTTGCATAAGAGATTCATTCACTTGAAGATGGTGTAATTGGTATAAGAGAAGTCATTTATAGTCTCTTTTTCCTATACATGGAAAATTAAGAAATTATAGAAAAGATAACAAAGAGGTTTGTGATAATTTTGAAATATTTTCTATGATTTAACCTACTATCCATATGAATAAAGATAAAAAAATTTTGATTGTTTATCTTGGACCCTTTATGGATTTTTAACACATTCTCCGTAGGGTCCTCTTATCTCTTCCTTCTACTTGTTTAGATTATGAAAAAAGGAATCAAGGAGAATTAGCAAGAACCGGTTGCATTATAAGGCATCTCATAATAGTCATATAAATTTATTACACGCCTCGCTAGGAGAATCTTTTCAGAGGCTGCTCATAATCATCATCTCAACCATTTTTCGGCTCTCTCTTCATCCCTATCTCCTATTCTACTAGCAGAATTTTTTTTTTTAAAACCTCCAATTTTTATTGAGAAAAAACGGTGAGCCAAAAAGCCCCCCACGCAAAAACCTCCCATGTTTGTGTGGACGTGAGGCAGGCTTGTATACTCTGGTTTCAAAAAGGCTCCCTACGAGCATTATTTCCATCTACCATCATATAAAAATAATCCAAGCTATCAAAGATTGAATGAGAAAAGAAATAACCCTTCCAAACAAATTATAGAAGATTGCTTTAAACTTAAAAATATCAAATGGACTATGGTTGCATGTACTGGTGGCATCGTTACACTAGGAATATCATTGAACCCAATTCTTTATCTTCAAAGTGATTCTATATGCAAAAATAATCATGGATAATTATGAGGATGAGATCCTTTTAAATGGTATACGAGAACATATGACTATTTCTTTCCCTCAAGTGAAGACATAACTAAAAAATAAAATAGTAAGTATAAAAGTATTAACTCCATAAATGTTTTAGTATGATTTAATTCAATGTTCTTTTACAACAGGTTCAAGTCAAATAACAATGATTTGAAGCACTGCTTTTGACTATACTATCTCAAAAAAACAGACTCGATCATATAAATATTTAAAAATTATAGGATTTCATTATAAAAGGACAAAAAAGAAGAAAAACTATTGCTCAATCTAAAGTGAGTAAATAGAAAAAAAAAATTCCTTACTTGATTTGATAGATACATATAGAATATTGTGGAAAGTCATATTCAAAGGAAGTTGTGAGCACAAATTTGCATTCCACTGTTCCATTGCAAATTCCTTCATCCCACCATGCTCTAGCTTAGTAGTTTCTACTATCCATATTTTGTTGCCCATGAATTTGAAGATGGATATGAAAAGTCACCACAGGACACTTTAGACACAATCATCTTGATAACGCCTGCATTCTCTATTGTAGTCTTACCTACGGGCACAGAGTTGACAATGTTTATTCCTTATACATCGACAATACTACTTGATGAGGACATCACGCCAGTTGTCAGTTACCTTTTTATGTCTTAGTTTATTTTGAGATGTTGTGTTTTGTTTATCTTTCTTTTAGTACCACATCGGTTATATCCGAAAAGTTCACTTTGTAAGAGCCTATATAAAGATGCCCAACTCAATGAATAAGTAGATAATGAATAATTAAAATTTTTCCAGTTAAAATTTCAGAGCTCTTGGGTTCTTGAGATTGGGTGTGAAACCCGTGGTGTAAGGGGTGTGAAGCCCGCGTAAGGAGTACGAAGCCCAAAGTTATCTGGTTCTTTCTCCAACCCTAATCTCTCTTTTCATTTTATTTCTTGTAAAATCCTAATTTTTTCTTTTTATTTGTATTCGAAGGTGATTGCGATCCTATTTTACATCAATTTGGTATTAGAGCTTTGGTCCCAATCCCCTTCGAATTTCTTCTCTTCCCAAAATTCTAGATCTAGATCTACTTTGTCAAAAAAAAGAAAAAAAAGAGAACAGAAAAACAGAAAAAAAAAAAAAGGAAAAACAGAAGAAAAAAAAAGAAGGAAAAAACAGGAAAAAAAACAGAATAACAAGAAAAAAGAAAAAAAAAGAAAAAAATTACCGATTACTGTTCACGGTGAACAGTAATCACCCTAATGACTGTTCACGTGAACAGTAACCTCTTGGTTACTGTTCAGCCCCCAAAGCTCAACACCCGTCTGTTCTGAAGCCCGTTTCAGGCCCGTCCGGAGTCCGAATCGAGCTCCATCTGAAACAGTGAGTTAGTAGCTGAGCCCCGGAGTTACTGGTAAAGTTTTTGTACCTTTTTTTAAGCAAATCTGATCTCTTCAAGCCTCTGTTTGGAGCCGGTACTGTTCCTGCAACAAAAGAGCAGACTTTCGAGGCCTCTTTTTCATTTCGATTTGAGCCCAGTTCGAGGCATCTTTCTTTCATTTCATACTACTGCTATTCTAGAACTTTGTGGGTAAGTTATTCTCTACAGTGTGGGTATTTCTCCGAAGAGTTTTTGAAGAATTTTTGTGTCAGGGCGTGAACGACTCACCCCTCAGGTGATAACCGAACTTGAGCTGAATTATTAACTGTTAAATTACTGCAACTACTATTTGGATTGCTATAATTTGTTGGTTGAATGCTATTTGCTTCTATCTAGTGGTTGCATTAGCATTTATCACTTTTCATCATTTTAGGAATGCATTTTTCTTTGCATTTAGAACTTAATCTTTAAGGTGTTTTGTTCGTTTAGTGCATACATTTAGTTTACCTGACTCTAGGGTTCTTCACTGCATCTGCTTGTTTGCTTGAGCCATTATGACTAGTCAGCATTATAGGGACCCCTACGTAGATCAGCTACACAACCTCCATCAGGGTCATATGTCCGTTCATGATTACATTGTCATATTTAAGGACTTAACCCATCGTAGTGAAGTGAGAGAGCATCATTCTGAGACTGTAACTAGGTTTGTTTGGGGTTTACGACCTAATATAAAATGTGCTATGATTACCGGCCCCTATGGCTTAGACACTGTTGAAGAGGCCTTTGATGTTGCATTAAGATTGGACTTGACTTTCAAAACGCTAGTCCATGTCAAGACCAGATGTTCTAAATGTAAGGGATATGGACATTATAATTATCAGTGCCCATCGGAGAGTCAACATGTTAGAATTGTGCCCACTGATGAAGTTGACGACTCGAAGGTTGTTGAGCATGTCCAAGTTTCTCCTAAGACTGTTAATATAATTGAAGACATAGCAGTTGATTCTGAGACACAGATTATTGATGAAATTCACATGTCTTCTGATAGTGCCAATGATGACGTGAATGAGATAGTTGAGCCTAATATACCCACTGTGCCTAGTCAGTCATTCGAGTCTCCTTGTGCTGAACCTAGTTTTATGGTTATTCCTATCAATTCATCTTTTAGGGAGTCACCTGAATTTCTTGTCAAGGTCCAGCAGATGGTTTCTAATACTTCTTTTTCGGGTTGTTTAGAGTTTGTGTCCGAGTCCCGTGTACTTCCATCGTTAGATGTGTGTCCTTCTAGGCATATTATATCTCTCATTCTCCCATCATTAAGAGTTATGCTTAGAATACCTACTGCTTTGCATCTGCCTGTTGCACATATTGATGATATCACTAGGCTGATAGCAATTTGCAATTTGCAATAACACCTACAAATTTGCTGCATACCCATATAGTATTTTGCAGGAATTTACAGTTGATAATAGGGTGATGGTTACGAGTCACTCTGAGGTCATGAAAAAGTTGCACGCTTGGCGTAAAGATTTCGATAGGGCTCTGAAGAGGATTGCTTCCATTGCTTGCGAGTTAGATAGCCCATGGGATACTGGTATTAGTTCCATCTTCAACAGGGATGATGCGCCTTGGTTTACTCTCTATGTCTTGATCGAGCTACCGTCTTTCACAGCCAACCCGTCACGGAGACCAGTTCCACCTCCGCCACCATAGTATCAACACGGCGTACCAGTGATGCTGCCACGACCACCACCTTGACCCGATTGATATGCTTCGTGAGGAAAGTCCTCACTCGACAGGGTCGGGTTTCTCCCACCCCGGGGGAATTGATGAGAACATCACGCCAGTTGTCAGTTACCTTTTTATGCCTTAGTTTATTTTGAGATGTTGTGTTTTGTTTATCTTTCTTTTAGTACCACATCGGTTATATCCGAAAAGTTCACTTTGTAAGAGCCTATATAAAGAGGCTCAACTCAATGAATAAGTAGACAATAAATAATTAAAATTTTTCCAGTTAAAATTTCAGAGCTCTTAGGTTCTTGAGATTGGGTGTGAAACCCGTGGTGTAAGGGGTTGAAGCCCGCGTAAGGGGTGCGAAACCCGCGTAATGGGTGCGAAACTCAAAGTTATCTGGTTCTTTCTCCAACCCTAATCTCTCTTTTCATTTTATTTCTTGTAAAATCCTAGTTTTTTCTTTTTATTTGTATTCGAAGGTGATTGCGATCCTGTTTTACATCACTACTTCTCCAATAAAAAAAATCATGGCCCATGCGACATTGCTTTGTAATGGGTAAAATGTCCAAAATCAAGTTGTGGGTATCTATAACATTGGTTATCCGTATTATGTGATCATTTTATTCTTTATGATAATCAATAAAGTGTAATTTAATATTTGGTGTGCATAATGATGGGTTTATCAATTCAATTAGTTACGAGGTATTTTAATTAGATACCATGATTCATAGGATGCATCATATAAATATATGGGAATGATAAAGATGAAATTGTAGGAGACCTTTAAGCTCCTTGCAACTAGAATAATGTTATAGTAACACTAAGCTGACTTTAAGCTAACACAGATTAATATTCTAATACTATATTAACATTTATATTCTAACAAAGCCTATCAAATTCGAACATTAATTTAAAAAAGATTTAAAAAAGATAGATTATTATAAAAAAAATTGTTAATTATCGTAATTATGTAAAATGGATATCAAAATTTTCTGAATTTTTAAATAATTTCTAATTCACATTAAAGATTACTATATGCACATATTAAAATTTATCTTAATTTTATACAATATTAGGAAATATAATAATACCTAATTAATATATAATAATTAATCCATAATAGTTCTATTTATTGTTTAATTTAAAAAAATAAAAATTTCTTTTTAGAACTTACAATTTACAATTATTTATATTGAAATCATCTAAACTAATTTAAATATCAAAAATATAATCAAACATATTTCCTATTAATAATAGTAGTAGACTAGTAGTAGTAATATTAGTAACACAAGTACTACTACTACCACTAATAATAATGACAATAATTTGGGTAAATTGTTCTTAGTGTATCTCCTTAGATAATTATCTAAAGAGGTAGACTAAAATTCACCATGGACCATCTCTGGGAATGATCGATTTCTTTTTATTTCGATGTGTATGTCCTAAATATGTACAAAAAATCATGCACTCTTTATACTTTTGACTAATACATCAAGTGGTTACAAAATGAACAGTTTTACAATAAAATAAGAGGTGACACCATCATGATCAATATTTATGTCCAAATTACATGATTTTCTATATATAACCATTTTAAGACATGAAAATCATGATTAACGAACTGAATTGTTCATAGAAATTGTCCACGCTCAGATTTTAGATCGCCTCTCTAGATAGTAATCTAAGGAGACCTAGGAACACTTCATCCACCATAATAATAATAATAATAATAATAATAATAATTAATATTAATAATAGTAATGATAGCTATCTTATAACTATATTACAAATTATTAATCCTAATATAGAAATAATTTAGGAGTTTTGATTGTATTAAGATGATTATAGTTAAAAAATTATAGCTAATTACTAAAATACTAATTATATATTGGAGATAGAGCTTTTAATTAATTCTTAATTACATTATAGGCATCTAAAATAGGTGTCAAATTCCTACTTAAAAATTAAAATGTAAATTTAATTAAGAAATACATTAAACTATAGTAAGGATTATTAAATTAGAATACCAATTCAATAAGGATTTCAAAGACAAAAAATATAGATGATCAAAGCAAACTTGCTATTGTAAATAGGTAACTTGGACATAAAAATTCTTAATTTAAAATTTTACGTAATTTATAATTCATGTGTTATGAGAACATATTAGAATTTTTCTAAATTTTATATTTAAACATTAAGAAATATAAAATCCACCCAAAATTCACCTAATGTAACCAAATAAACACCTAAACCTAATCCAAATAATTGATCCGAAAGTAAATTTTCAAATAGGCTCAGTTTGGACCCAAAAAAAGCTCAAGCTAAACCTTCCCTATTTTTATTTCACTCCATCAAATTTTGTTTTCCCCTCTAGTTATCTTCAAAAAATTGCTTATTTCCCTGAGATAATCTCCCCATTCTCCTCCATTAATTATATGTATCTCTTTAGCTCCTTCCAAATGCCCAAAACTCCTCAAAAAATCCCCAATTCCTCTCTTTCATTTGCATGTGTTGGCCATCACGAGTCACCTATACAGTCTTAATGCTCAAAACACTCAATATCTTCATCTCTCAACAAAACCCAAATCCTACCCAGTTCTCCCCCTCCACCATCCCCATCGGCTACAACCAACAACCACCCCCCTCAACTCATTCAAAGTTTGAACGTTGCCTCAAAAGTTGATCTAAATGGATCTCCCCAAATACTAATTTCCTCTTTTATTCTTTTTTCTATTTTCTCAAAATTTCTAATCCTTTCGAACTTTAGGGATTTCTATGTCAAAGAAAGAAATTTTAATACATAATATAAGTTGTTTTAGTTGGAGAATTAGGAGTTATAATTATAGGTGTTGTTTAGCATTCTTTGGAAAATTGTAAGGGCAAAATAATTAATTGTTTCTTAGATATGGGATTTATAGTGTTAAAGATGGGATCTTTACAATATTTTTTTTCTTTAGTAAATGGGATATTTACATCTTAACCATATGATTTTATTTTATGTTTACATAGCTTGCCTCATTTCTACTTTCCTAATGCTTTGTATTTCTTCAAAACGTAGTCTAAATGATTTAAATTATGATTGTTCTATTTGAAATTAACTACAGGAGATTTGTAACTCCTTTTTAGCTTCATCCAATCATCTTATTCAGTTTGCTCCATTTTCAACTACCTTTGGCTCTGACAATCCATCTCATGTTTTGTGGATGATGTTATTTTCAAGCTTAGATGAGTATTTGATAAGTGATTCTAAACTAGTTTATGTATATCTTATGGATATCATGTTCTGGCCATGATATTAATCACTGAATGAAATTATCAGAATTTTAAAGGAAAATATTTGAAAGAGGTGATAATTTCTCTCGCAATACTTATTATTTATAGGCAATTACAAATATAACTCATAAAATAAGTAAGACTCCTAACAATATAGAAACTCCTAATATGATAAAGACAAACAAAGACTCCTAATAAGAAACTAACTAATCAAGAGTTTTAACACTCCCCCTCAAGCTAGAATATAGATATCTATCATACCTTGCTTGTTACATAAGTACGAGTATACTCTAGGAGTAACAAATTTTGTAAACATATCTACGAACTTATCAGAAGACGGAGCGAACAAAGTAAAAATCAGCTGCTGAGACCGCATCACAAACAAAATGAGAGTCCACCTCTCTGTTCTTGGTCCTCTCGTGAAAAATAAGATTGCTAGCTATGTAAATAGCAGTCTGGTTGTTCACAATACAGACATCAGACCATCTATACTAAATACAAGTTCCCACACAGAGACTTTAGCCACATCATCTCATAAGCTATATGAGTCATTGATTTATACTTTGCTTCAGCACTGAAACGAGACACTATTCTGATTCTTACTTCTCCATGTAACCAAATTACCTCCAACATAAATGTAGTAGTCTGAAGTAGATCTTCTATCTCTTTTATCTCATGCATAATTCGAATCTGAAAAAGCTTCAATCTGTAGATATACATGCTTTTTATACAGCAATCTTTTACCTAGACACCCTTTAATGCAAGTCAGAATTCTCAAGGCAGCCTTCCAATGAATCTCTCTAGACTTATGCATAAACTGACTCACTAATCCAACAGCATAGGAAATATCTTATCCGGTAACTAAGATATATATAAATTTACCTACAAGTCTCCTGTACTAAGAAACATTCTCAAACAAGGGTCTAGTCTCATCTCACAAATCAGCATCTATATCTATAAGAGTACGCATTGGCTTGCAGCCTAGTAGTTCAATCTCCTATAGTAAATTCAAAGCTTACTTCTGTTAAGAAAGAACTATTGCATGTTTACTCTCAGCAATTACAATCCCAAAAAGGAATCTTGGCCTATCCATGTCTTTGATCGCAAACTGAGTCTTCAGATACATTTTAGCTTTCAAAATACCAACATCACTCCTAATCAGTAGAATGTCAAATAAGTAGACTCACAGTACTAGACGAAGTTCTATGAATGAAGACTGAATGATCAGAATAGCACTTCTGAAACTCCACTTTAAAGAAAATTTAGCAGAACTTATCAAACAAAGCTCGTGGCTTTAGTTAAGATCATATATCGCCTTCTGAAGTTTGCACATCATATTCTCCCCTGAGCAATACACCAAGGAGGTTGCTCCATATAGATCTCCTCCTCAACATCACCATGCAAGAAGGCGTTCTTCACATCTAACTAAAACATCGGCCATTGTTTATTGACAGCAAGATAAAATAAGACATGAACGGAGTTGAGACGAGCCACAGGAGAGAATGTCTCTAGATAATCCACATCAAAAGTCTGAGTAAAGCCTCCAGAAACTAGACGAGCCTTATATTCGTCCACGGTACCATCTAGACGATGTTTGACACTAAAGACCCAACGACAACTAATTAGAGGTAGTCCAGAGGAAGTAGACACAAGATCACAAGTTTGATAGGAAATGAAAGCATCCATCTCATTATGTATGGTCTGCTTTCATTACAGGTACATCAACGCTTCGTGATAAGATTTAGGTATAGAAATAGAACAAACAGACATAGCAAACTAACAAAATAGTGGGCGTAAGACAATCATAGAAAATATAATTAGAACTAGCATGTTGAGTATAAGATCGTTTACCATTCCGATATGCAATAAAAAGATCCAAGTCAAAAGAAGCAAAAGTATCCATCTCAACAGTAAAAAGTGGAGGATCAGTAAGCATAAGTTGAATGAGGAGTATCAGGATCAACATGAAAAAAGTAGAGACCACATCCTTGAAATATTTGGTATACACTTGTAATGATTTAGATACAATCTCTTTCTCCAAATCTCCAAAATTAGGCATAGGCTGAGGTATAGAAGAAAAAGCAGTAGCAGCAAAATACGAAAGTGACTCAAAAAGATTACATCAGCGGAAGTATAAACTTACGGTGTACAAGATCAAAACACATATAGTCTTCCTGAGTTCATAAATAACCAACAAAACACACTTTATAACTCTAAATCCTAACTTATCCAATCCAGATTGAAGATTTTGAACAAAACAAGTAGAACCAAACACACGAGAAATAACAGAAAAAGTAGGTTTATCAGGATACATATAAGTACACAGAATTCTATCATGCAGAACAAAAGAGGGCATTCTATTTATTAAATGACAAGTATAAAAAAGCTTCAACCCAAAAAAAATTTGATACATGCAGGTGAATCAACAAGGTGCGAGTTACATCTAGGAGGTGTCGTAATTTTCTTTCAGCAACTTGTTCTGCTGTGAAGTTTATAGACAAGTAGTCTGGTGTAAATACCATGAGATGCACAAAAAATGAGAAACTTTTTTTTGAGTATACTAAAGAGTGTTATCAGTGCGCAAAACACGAATAGTAGTAGAAAATTGAATTTTATTTCATTGATAAAATCTTTGATAATTGTAGGAACTTGAATCTTTTTTTAGCAAATACATCTACAATATCCTAAATATTCATCCACAAAAAACTAAAAATAACAAAAACCGGATATAGAAGTGACACGACACGGTCCCCAAACATCATAGTGGACCAAATCAAAAAAAGAACTACTATTATTATTGATACAACTAGGGTAAGAAGCACGATGAAGCTTTCCTAACTGACAAGACTCACATTTTAAAGCAAAAAAAAGACTCGATAGACAGTACTTGACGTAACTTTTGTAAAGAATGTTGCCCCAACCTATGATGTTTTTGTAGCAGAGTATCAGAAGGAGATATAGTAGCTAAACCAAAGTAGAGTGTATCATCATCCAAATAATAGAAGTAACCATATTCACAACCCAAATCAATCTTTATCCCAGTCTGCAGATCCTGAAACACACAATAGGAAGGATAAAATATAGCACGACATCGATTTTGTGTAATAATTTTGCTGATAAATAGTAGGCTAATAGGAAATCTGGAGACAAATAAAACATCACTTAGTGATAAAAAAAGAGGTAGCATGAACAACTCATTTTCCACTAACAGTGGAAGAGGTACCATCAGTAATATTAATAAGAGGAATACTATCCATAAAAGAAAGAGAGTGAAATTCTTCTTTGATACTTGTCATATAAGTGGAAACACCTAAATATAATACCCAAGGCTTATCAAAGAAAACAATAAATACACTCATTCTGAAGCAGATCCAGGCAAGATAGTATTAGCTGAGTGGGATGCCTGAGCAGCTGTAGCTGAAGGAAACACTCATAATCTGATTGAGAAATCTACACAGTAAAATCAACAGTGGAGGAGGTAACAACTAAAGCAGATGTACATGTAGTGTCAGCAATCTGAGCCCACTTAAATTTACCAAACTTGTCCCAACACTTATCAGATGTATGATTGTTTCTACTGCAGTGAGCACAATGACGTGGACCCATATCTTCATGTCCATGTCCTCCCCTTGAATCGTGGCCACGACCACGTCCACGTCCTCCACCTCTATCACGGCCTCCGACTACCATAGCAGAGTTCTCAACACTAAAAGAAACACCAGAAGAAGAATCACCTCTCATAGAAACACAACGAACTCGAGACAGAGTAGTAGAGAAAGAAGGAATTGTATCACCAGCAAGAATTTGTCCTCGAACTTGGTGCATAAGGATGTATTCAGTCCAGAGAGAAACTTAAGTGCTGCTAGCTCATCATGATATCTCTGAAGCACCTTCAAATGTAGTATAAGCAGCTGATAGAAATCCAACTCATCGAGAATCCACTTCAACTCAAAGTAGTAGATAGAGAATGACCATCCTATCGCGTTAAAAATAACTTCTCATATAGATCAGTAACACGAGAAATATTCTGCTAGTTAGAATTCATCTCCTTCAATATATACCACATCTCTTTGACAGTTTTTAGAAACATGACACTAGCACTGACCCTCTCATGCATATTACTGAGTAGCTACATCATCACGTCATAGTAACTAGCCACCCAATCAATATAGGTAGTCGTACCTTTTGCTGGAGGATCTTCTGTAAGATGTTTCAACTTCTTCTGTGAGCTAACAAAGAGATGGAAAGACTGAGCGTAGAGAAGATAATTGGCGCTATTGAGTATCATAATAGTAACAAAAAACTATTTCAAAGTCATGAAATCAAAGGTATGCTTGATGTCTTCAGAAGACTTAGTAGCCAATAGTCATATAGACATGAGCGGTAGGTAGACAGGTAGTAGTCACGAAAACGTCAACACGGACATTTAAACAAGGCAGCAGATAGTAGTAGAGAGGGTGGATGACCTCAACGAAGTTTGTAAGAGCATCAAGAGGTCATCGTGGGCACAGTTGAGCAATAAGAGCCTTACTGAGGTCACGAACATGTCGCAAGGCCTCGGAAGGATCACATAGGCTGGGAGAAGAGATGTGGCAACGAGGAAAAAGGATTTTGTGGTGGTGATGGCAAAAAGGCTAAGGTTTTAGATCAAAATAAATTTTTTTGGCTTTTATTATTCATGATGAGTGTTGCACTATGAATTCAGACTACTAGATCTAGAAAAGAAAATGAAAAGGAAAAGAAGATAAGAAGAAGAAATTGGTATTAAGGGCTAGGGTTAGGGTTTCTAAAGAAGAAGAGGCTAAGGTTAGAGTTTTTGTTCTGATACATATCAAGATTTTAGACAAAAAATTTGTGAGAGTTGATTCTTTCCTCAAAACTTATTATTTATAGGCAATTATAAATACAACTTATATATAAGTAGGATTCCTAACAATATAGAAACTACTAATAAAATAAAGACTAAAACAAAGACTTCAAATAAGAAACTAATTAACCAAGTGTTTAACATAAATAATTTGTACAAAGATGTATTTCTTTTTACTATTATTGTATAGAGATTTATTATTTAATATTTTCCATTAGAATTAAATATTATTGTCCGGCAATTTCATGTTTATTATATTTTACATGTCATATTTTAGTTGAATTGGTTGAGCATAAGGTTTATACATTTTGATTACGGGAAGTTAATGTTTATAAAACATTTTATTAAATTCCACATAGTAAAACACATAAATTAGGTAGTAGAAAAATGACATATGGTATATAGGAGATATGGCAAAGCTTGATTGTAGAATTGCATAGACAAATATAATCATTTTTGCATTGCAAAATACATTAGTAAATTTCAAACAAATAAATTTTTGCTTCAAGGGCAATAATTATCAGTTCGCTTCAAAATAAATTAATAAAATTTTGAAAATAAAAGCTTGCACTGATGGTTAAAATCATTGATGCTTTACATGATAAAGTAAGTCTCGATTAAAACAAAAAAGCTTGCACAGATTTAAGCAAATATGTAAACCCTTAGTGCATACAAGCACTGAAGGCATTTCTCCAATGGAGGCCACTCCCATCGGAGCATTCAACACCAACAAAGATGTGTGTCGGTGGAATGATTTGCACTAATCAAACTACTCTCTTGGTTGATGTAGAATGGGAATCAGAAAGAAGGAAGAGGGAAAGAAAATTAGGGTTTTGATAGTATAAAGATGAATTTGAGTTTCATCACCCAGGAAATCGCTATCTCACTCTGTACATCACCATGCAAGAGATTCAAGTTGAAAAGCAAACCAACATGCCTCAACAAAAAGAGGTTTCATTCAATTCATCATAGTATGCTTAAATAACTACAACTCTCGGCCTTATATATGCTCCTACAAATAAGACTTCCCCATCATAACGATGGGAAACTAAAAAACACACTAAATAAAACAAAAAAAACTAAAAAAGACTACTGAACAATAACTAGAGTGATCCCCATCATTCTCCCCGACTTAAAAACATTCATCTCCAGTGAATGCGGTAGTAACAGATAGCAGGCACAGTTGGGTAAAACTGAATCACATCTCACATCAATCAGACCAAGGTGGTGGCCGAGGGGTCGGCATTCGCATCACTTCTGAACCAAGGTGATGGAGGTGGAATGGCCTTCCCTGATAGATCAATAGCAGTCGATGGAAGCTCAAACAAGGCACAGATAGTAGACAGATATTCATTATCTCTGCTGAAGACAGAACTAATACCAGGATCTCATGGGATGTCCAACACATCAGTCGTGAGAGCAAGCCTCCTCTAAACTCTAGGGGAACCTGTGTGCAATCTCAGGGTGAATCGTATTATCACCTCACTGATAACTGCAAATTTCTACAACATATTATATGGATATACAGAAAAATTATAGTTTTCATCACAATTTGCTAATTGTCTAGTGATATCATCATATGCAACAGACAAATGTAATGCAGTAGGCACTCTAGACATAACTCCTAACGATGAAAAAAGAGATTATGGGGATGCCTAGGATGACACATCGAACCCCGCTAATGGTATACTGGACTCATGGATAAACTCTAAACAACCAGTAAAAGAAAAGGCACTAGAAATCACTCGTTAGATCATAGCAAGGAACTCTGATAACTCACTGGAAGATGACTCAGTAGGAACGACCATAAAAACATAATCATCATGAGGGGACTCAGACGGCCCACTAGATGTAATGATGCTAGAATCAACTCTCTCATATCAATCTCATCCTCTATCAGAGGTGTGGCAAATGAATACCTAAAAATCTGACTAGAAATACTAGACTCCACTAATTCAAATGCAAAATCACTAGTATCATAAACATGGGTATCAACAATTAATAGTAACCAGACTTGACTATCGCGTGCACTACTTCATTAGTACCCTCATAAGAAGCATGACCATCCTTAAAAATCAACGTGTCGAAATCAACTGATATATCTTCAATTATACTAATAGTCTTAAAAGGAATGTGAACATCCTCAACTTTCGAGTCTCTAACATCTCACTAGGAACGCAATTCATATGTCGACTCTCCTCTCGTGATTCTATCTTCTTTAATGTGGAATTGACATCCCAAGTTAGCTCGAGGATACGGTCAAGTTTCTCTAGCATGCGATCAAAGTTTCTCTTCCACGTCAATTCGACTAGCCAAATGAATGTGCGCTAAGACTAATGCATAACAAACAAGTTCACAGTACAACACTAATTCTAGACTCAAATAAAGCTAAATAAGTACGCAAAATGATGAAAATTAAAATTTTCTAAAAGGTACAACTAAATGCAAAGGAGATGCAACACTAAATGATGACAAAGTGACCATATTGATGCAATCACTAGAAGAAAGCAAAAAATAATTCAGCTAGCAAATTTTAGCTATCCAATAATATTATTAGAAAATTAGCAATCGACAAATCAGCTCAAGTTAGGAGTCACCTGAGGGGTGAGTTATTCACGCCCATCTATAAGATCCCTCTAAATTATTCAGAGAAATATCCACACCGGATGAGCTGAAAGTCACTCACGAAGTCCTGATAGAGCATTGGAACCAAACAATGGCTTGTAGAAGCCGGATTTGCTACACAGCTGCAAAATTCTCCCAGTACCTTTGGGACTCAGCTGCGGATCTAATGCTTCAGACAGAATTTGAATCGAACTCCGAACGGGCTTCGAACTGTGACTGTGCTATGCAGTGAACAGTGCAGGTGAGAAATGAGCCGATGATGTCAGCACAGCTCGGCTGACGTCAGGGCGGCTCAGCTTGGGTTTGGTTCAGTCGGAGTCGATGACGCTAGCACAGGAGATGTTGACATCAGCAACTGGCAAGCCGATCTGGCTGCGCGGGTCGGATCCGGGTCGGGTTGAACTAGAAGATCCAAACCCGAACTTTCTGATAAGATCGGGTCATTCGCAGGTTCGACAACTTAAACCCGACAATAAAATGGATTCGAGTTTGACAATTAAACCCACACTCGTTTCTCCTCTTCTCCTCCCTAATCACGGCTAGGGTTTGAGACCCTGGCTAGAGGTGACGGTGGATGACGATGAGGAGGATGGCGATGAGGAGATGATCTATTGATGTCGGCGTGGAAATCTCGACGTGGCAGAGGTGGAAGTATGGAAGATGGAGAGATGATGGAGGTTGTCGCGGTGGCTCAGCGATGTGAGGGCAATGTCGTCGAGGATCTGGTTCCGATATCTATGACCCAGTGCTGGTCTGGCAGTCGCGGCGGGAGTTAGATGAAGAGGAGGCGGTGACTGGGAGGTGGTGGGATGATGGCGTTGTTGTCGGCGTTGGTGGAGGCGCAGTGGCTTAGTGAGGTCGGCGACGAGGTCAGAGGAAATGGTCGACGAGGACGGTTGGCGGCGAAGATCACGATGAAGTGGTCGGAAAGGGCGGCGGGACTTGAAGAGGTGGCGAGGTCGGTTGGCGGCGAAGATCACGATGAACAGGAGGATGAACATAAAGTTTTTTTTTTTATTTTCTTTTTTCTTCTATTGATTTTTTTCTTTTTTTCTTTTTTTATTCCGAACTAGGGTTTCGAATTTTTTGTAACTAAGAAGAGAAGAGAAAGATAGAGAGAGATCTAGCGTTTTGGAGATTTTATGGATTTTGTGAAAGGAAAAAAAGAAAGTGCAGAATTTTAGTTCTAATACCAAACTGATGTAGAACGAGAATGGAGAAGAAGGGAGAGAAAAAGAAAATTAAAATTTTGAGGGGATAAAAATGTATTTGGACTTCAGCACCCCGGAGATTGCTCTCCCACTCTGCACATCACCATGCAAGAGCTTCAAGTTGAAAAAAAAATCTAACATACCTCAACAAAAAGGGGTTGCATTCAATTCATCATAGTCTGCTTTAACAGCTACAACTCTCGGCCTTATATAGGCTCCTACAAATAAAACTTTCCCATCATAACCGATGTGAGACTAAAAAAATACTAAATAAACTAAAACAACTAAAAGAAAACTACTAAACAATAACTAGAGAGATCCACATCATTAGTCCAGCACTGTTTTGTAGTACTGTAAGCTATATCAGTATAGATTTTTATGTGATCAAAGTGCCAAAGGCTTGCACATGTGCAGGATTCGTCTTATGCATGTGTCGATTTTGTCGCATAACCTAACCTAACTCCCTTGCAAGATTCTGACGTGATATTTTTCACCCTTTCAAAAACCATATTGATTGCTCGAATTTTACCCAAAATAATAACTTGGGGAAATATTGTATATCAAAATAAGCTCTAAAACCTACAAAGATATGATTTGGTGCAACATCCTAGGGATGACTCAACTACCCTAGGCCTAGATTTGATATCCTACTTGGTGAAGGTGAGTGAACCTGGACTGGAAGTTTTAGAACAAAGTCTAACCTCTCAAATCCAGTATCTTTATTTGAATCAAATCACAACTAAAAGCTTCGACGGTAAGATACATTAAACTCAAATGAATTAGAGCACAATTAGGAAAGGGGAATAAGAAGGTATAAACAATTTTATACTTTTATATATTGCCAAACACCTTAAATTTTACTCGGTATTAGTTTATACCTCGTATTCTAAAGAACCGTCTTATTCCCAAATTATTTTCATACGAAACTTCTAATGAAACTAGGAGTTGCTTAATTAAAGGTTTAAAATATCAGCCAATAACAATATTTTGGCTAATATTGATATTGTCGATGTGACAATAACCCAATGTTGCTAACACGACTAAACAAAATAGTTGATATTGTTGATTCCAGTACCAAAATCCTACAGTTGATAATGAGATTTCAAACCATGCTTAATTGCTTATGACCAATCATTTTAGCTCTTTCTTAGTCCCAAAATTTCGTTAATGCCAAAAAAGATCATACTGAAATACTACTAGGTATAAATGTCATTATACCCATATAATTTTATCATATGCCTAGGAGGCATGGAGTGTTATACCAAAAAATTAGTTATTCAAATTTCCAAATGGCTCATACATTGTGTCCGAATCAAGTGAGACAAACTATGAAGCATGGACATAAATATAAGATATGGGTATGGCATGATGCTTACATGAGGACACAACTATTTTTGAAAAATTGAATAGGAATATAGGAAGGATATGGAAAATATTTATGTATATAATTGTATTTTTGTGTGTGTTGTCCATATACATAGATACATACATAATATACAATGCATATATATTAAATACTTGTATACACCAACAATTAAATTCAACTATACCTGTCTATTTGTGTTAATGATCATTATTTGTGGCATGAATAGTTAAGGCTAAAAATGTTACATGTACACAACATCTTAGATGTTACGAAATATTGTCGTGTCATATAATAATTATTTGAACAATCATGTTCTTTATTGAGAAACTAGACAAATTATATAAACGCAATTTACCTATAAGTAAAAGAATTGTTAACTCTTCATTAAAAATGAGATTTTTTTTTTTTTACGATACATCTAAAATATGTTGCAATTTTTAGAATAAGTCAAGAAGAGCATTTAACACTCATTCGTCAAGTATTAGAGTATCCAAGTATCGAATAAGTACAGGACATGGGTATGCCTCATTTGTTGAAGTATCTATGCCATATAGGTAACAAAATGTAGCGATAATAACTTGAAGTCCGGGTTGTATCAATTTACAACATAAAAAACAATAACTGTCTTTTATCCCAAACTTTTGGGATTTGCTACATGAATTCTTTTCTTCAACTTACCTCTATTAAGTACCTTTCAGTTAAATTAACAACTATCATATCCTTTAGTTGCCTCCATAAATGCTTGTTTAGGCCTACCTCTTGTACTTATTGCTCCGTTAGTTGTATTACTACAGAATTATTGACCTCCAAAGTCACATGCCCAAATCATTTCAAATCAATTTCATAGGTATTCTGTAATCATAATATCTTAATTGCTTAATATTCTGACTTGCAAGCATTTCAAGTTGCATAGATTTTTCCTTCAGTTTCATATGTATTCTATAATCATAATATTCCAGAGAACTTCATTTTAACCATCCTTCTCTGACTCTATGCAGCAATGAACAATCGATCTAAAGAACTGCAAATGGTTGCTCCTAGATATTTCTTATCGATTAATCTGAGCTACAGAGCTGGTTTATTTTTACAGTTCTGCTAAAGTTGCATTACATATATACTGACGTTGACTAATCCAAGGAAAAACTACTATGTTCAGATAAAAAAAAAATAGAAGAATTGTTTAGATGTCAGCTTGTGCTATTGGAAGTTCTCTCTAGGTTGGGTCAAACTCAGTTTCTGACCCTGACATCACTCTAAACACCTGCAAGACTCCTTACATCAAAGTGGTGCACCTACAAAGAGGTGTCATATCAATTCCCCTAGAGCAGGAAAGACACTAGAAGGAGAGATCAGACATATCAAATTCCTAAAGGCCAAACCAGACCCAAAATGGACTATGAAATCTAATGAACACAACCCAAAGAATCCCAAAGGTGGGCCACTCTGTAAAAGTCCTCTTACCCGTTCCAACAGAATCTATTAGAAATCGTAAATTTCAAAGGTCCATGCTTGATGAAAGTTCACAATCATGCAGTTCCCATAGACTTAGAAGAACAATGTAACAAAATCAAAGAAATAGTGGAGGTTAAGTAATTTCTACATCAACTCAACTGTTGAGAAGTAACTTTAACTTTGCACTTCGGCTACGAACTTTGTATGAATATATACTAGTATTAGAAAAAGTAATCCCATTTACGCATTTAGACAAACAGTTGATGAGCATGCTTATCAACACAATATACACGCCAAAACCAAGTAACATAGCGAAACATACCCGAATCCGCAATCCAAAACCCATAATCTGTAATGATATAAAGAGACAGAGAGATAAAGTAGCGGACCTCTATTCTCTGCCACAATTTGCAGAATTCGGCTCCTCCTCCCATGGCCCTGGCACATTATGTTCTACCTCAATTCCACCAAATATCAACATTCAAACCTTCAACAGCCCTTAACGGGTCCTCTCCTAGAGCGATCCGAAACCCGAACCCGTTCCCCATTGCCTGCCTCTCGGCCGAAACAGCAGCGAAGAAGCGATGCTTGAGATGCGGCAATCTATACGAAGACAAGGATAACTCTCCCACCGCCTGCTCCTTCCACGGCCACGCCACAGGTTAGATTTGTTCGCTGTGGATTTCTAATTGATAATTGATAGTGCCCACGATCTGCATGCTACTCGTTTTTTAGGGGAAGAAGGATTTGGAAACTTTTGTTTAGGTCCCTGTGCCTCTATATTATTTTTTTTTGTTAGCCCCTGATTCGATCACTTGTTTGTTTAGGCCATCTGCTCAATAGATCTTTTCCACAAAGCCATTATCTGCCAGAATTGAAACAATCTGTTTTTTCTTAATTATTTAAGTAATATTATCATTGGAGAATTATAACCTGGCTGGGGGTGTTGGGGTTGTGTCTCATGTCCAGTTTATACATCCAAATTGGCTTTCTGTCAAGTTTAGTTTTATGTTGGTTGTATTGTAGTCGGGTTATACCGCGGAAGTCCATGTTGGACTCGGTCATTATACCGGATCATTTAGTCGTGTGGTTACCATTAAGTGATAAATAGTGTTAGGATTTGTTAACACTACATAAGAACCTCTTGAGATATAAAAGATGGCTTGGCTTGCAATACTCTCACTGTGTGAGTGAGAGAAAGATGTGAGAGAGCGTTATGAGAAGGAGAGGGAGAGGGAGAGATTGGAGAGATTGGAGAGGTGAGAATTCTCTCTTGTAAGCATTGTAATTATCTCTTATAGTAAATCTCTCTTGCATCGTTGCCTCGTGGAGTTGGCCTAATTTGATCGTCTGAACCACTAAAATTGTATGTCTTCTTCTTGTGTGTGTTTTATCTATCTTGTATGCTCGGTGTGATCTCACGGCGTGTCGAGATTGGAATCGAGGAGGCTTACATTCTCAATAGGAGATGATTGTATTTTGATGAAACTAATGTGCACATGAATAAGTTTTGTAGAGAGAAAACATCAAAGAAATGCACTTTGAAAAATATTATGATACTAAAAATGTGTTTTATAGCCAATTATGATACGTTGCAATCTCGAATTCCAAAACCTCCCGGGGTTTTACGCTTGGATTTTTAGTTATTGGTTCTTAAATTATCTTTATTCTTTTAAAGCATATGAATTGCAATAAAGTTCTCCAAATCCTTAAGTTATTTCAAATCAGAACCTCTGGTTAACTTCTGTTATATATTTGAAGGATATTCTATTATACTTAACAAATGTTAAGTATTTCTAATATTTCCACTCCCTTAACCTCTTCTCTCAATTTCCAACAGAAAATCATAAATTGGGAGAAAGATAAAGGTGGAGAGATAGTTAAGGGACAGGATAGAGAGAATTAAAAGAGAGAGAAAAGAGAAGAGGATGGGACTAGTTAGGATTAAGGAATTCAAGAAAGAGTTAACAATCACCTTCTCTCTTCCCTTCAAAACTAATGGGTTTAAGGGGTTTAACTTTGGTCTGGTTAAAATTGTTGGTACAGGCAACCAATCAAGAACAACCGATCTAATTGGCCAAGTCAGTGAAAATCAAATGGGATGTTTTCTGTTCGATAGAACATTCCTTAATTTAAGAACCACTTTTCAGTTTCATACCTTAGTTAAACACCAATTAGACTGGGATTAATCAGTCTTACATTAATAATTATACAATAATTATTCATTCAAGATAAATAATTCAACAATATTCCTGCACTAAGAACGTTGGTTCAAATATACAAAATATGGAGTAAGGTGCGCATAAAATGAATTTGTTTAAAATAATTACGTCCCTCGTTACTATGCCTATGGGATAATAGATGCTAGTCTCCCAAGATACAACGCTCCTTCACGATTTTTACAAAACACAATATAAATACTCGTACACTCGAACTAAAAATCGACCCTTACCTTTCACTTGATTTGAAAAACAATTCGGACTAAGACAAAATTCTTGAAATAGATATTTTGACTAAAATTTTGGAGGAACTATTCAGAGGGGAGAGAGTTGAAAAACTTTCTAAATTGGTGAAAATGGAGTCGAATTCTGCTCTTTTATAGCAGAATTTGGATAACAGTTCTGAGTTGTTGCACAATTTAGCGCAATCGTTCGTGAGAAGTTACAACCGCTCTGACAAAATGGTTTGTATATGTTCATTGCCCAATGGATCGGTTCATATAGAATTGTTTCGCCCATTGGTACAAGACATGAGTTTTGGGTCAGGCACAAGCGTGTCTGCATCCCGCTGCCCACGGCTCATGCTTGCGCCCGCACTTGCGCCGGGACAGGGCGAGCGGCGACGACGCGCGCGCTTGTGGACATGGCTTCCCCCAAACGCGTGTAAAAACTCTAAGTACCCTAAGGGCATGTACTTAGCTCCCAACTTTTCATATTTAAATCACTCAACTTTTCACATCACTTTCAATATGGGACTAAAGAGTTTTTACTCTTTTTTGTCTCATTTTAGCTATTGAATTATGCCAACTTCTGACTTGACTATCTCATTTTATGGCATTGAACATGTGAATATACCACCTTCATTCTCAATGGAAGGAGAACACATTTCAGCCATCTCCCGTGCATTTCTAGTAACGAATCACGCCTAAAAATTGCTTAAGTTTTCTCAAAATTCACTTGATTTATTTCAAGTTTCCAACAATCCTCCACAATAAGTAGAGATTCAAGAAAAAAAATACACTATGAAACTGACTCCATAGTGAAAGGCACTTTAGGAACGAAACTACATCAGAATAGATGAACTACGTCTTAAATCTTCTGTAGCCAAAGTCTTATCGGACTAACTAGCCAATCAGTGAACTAAGTCTTGAATTGTCGGCTATTTAAGTAAGCCAAGTCAACATGCCTCACGTATTACTTTCCATAATCAATTTTAGTTCTCGGTTGTATCCATTTCGGTCCTGAACATTCTTGGTTTCAGAGAGTATGTTTAGGGAATCACAATCTCCATAGAGACTCTCAAAGAGCCAGCCTCAGTTCTATACTCACATAGGTGATTGTTCCATTAAGAGTAATCTACTCTACCCCACTTGTTTTGATAACAAGTTATAGGCATCATTAAAAGCGTTAAGCTTATCCTAGAATCTAATTGTAGAAAGCACTTAGGTGTACTATAGGAATGGGTTGGAGTAAAGCTCTCAAATGCTTACTCCCAGAGTCAATCATAACTAGTTTTTTCTCTTGAACTTAGTTTATGGGATATCCAGTCGCTAAGTGAGATTTTCATGAAGCTACCTCGGTATGGTTAAGCTTTTACATACGCTCACTAACCCATTGTAAAAATTTCTCATTTGCTCCAACTTCCAAGACCAACTAACATATTGGTTTTTTCGAAATATCGACCGACATTTTTTCAAAACGCAATTTCAAATAAGGGTGGGGATGTCGTGACGGTGAGGGCTTGAAAATGATATGTCGGCCAATATTTTGAAAGTGTCAGTCAACATTTAAAACACTGGGAGGAATCACCATCTGCACCTTCTGAATCCGCTACTTGCCCTGTCACTATGTTATTCTTCAAGTAATACATACTATTATGTCTGACGGCCTTCAGAACAACCATCAGACCTTTGAGTATCTTGAGAATGACATCTTCAAGAGTCCCTTTAAGTCCATGTGCATCCAAAGTCCAATAGAGATCAATTTCTTCTTCAATTGAGGAACGAATCTCACATCCTTCAACTCTCTTACCATCATCTTGATAAGAATAGTATATGTCCCCTCCATACGGTATGTGTGATCATCACCCATCAACACCAAGCCTCCATCTAGCTTCTCCAAAGCAAAAAAATCACTCCCTCTTGGAACAAACGGGATAGGTAGCACTCGTATCTAGAATTCACTTAGAAATATCAGAATAGCAAATAATAAGAGTAATAGAGAGTGATTAAATAAAAGAGTCAGAATCAATACCATTCGCTCATGCGACGTTTGCCTCTGACTATGGCTCTTTCTTTTTCTTTAGCTTTGGATAATCCTTTTTCCAGTACTGTTCTCCTTGCAGAATGCACATTGATTCTTTCCCAAGTTATGACTACTAGTCTTGGACTTCAATCTTTCTCGATCTTCTTTGCTCTTTCGTTTGAAACTTCTTCATCTTACAGTCAATGGCTCTGCTGATATGCTACTAAAGGATTCTTTATCCTTTTTCTTAACTCATAATTCACAAGAGCAGACATCATCATAGCTAAGTAATGACTTACCGTTGTCCAAGGTCAAGGCAAAGGTCTCAGATTCATCATCCGGAAGAGAACTCAATAGGATTAACACCTTATCGTCGTCTTTAATTATCTCATCCACATTAGCCCAATCTACAAAAAGCTTCGTGTAATTGTTCATGTGTTCAATAGAGATTTTTTTTTTCAACTGAAAGCGATAAATTCTCTTCAGATGTAAACGGTTCTCGACGCTCTTCGTCATAATTTGCTTTTTAGAATCTCACAGATCCTCTTTGCAGAGGTCACGTTCATCACATGATATTTTTGATCATGTGTTAAATAAGATCTGATGATGCCACACGCTATCTTATTTATCCTCTTTCAATATTTTTTTGGAATATCCTTTGGTTTCTCTTGCAATTCCAGAATTTCTTTCAGATTTATGCGATCAACGCATCCATCACCTCGCATCTTCACATATCAAAGTTATTTGTTCCATCAAACTTCACAACATC
Source organism: Agave tequilana (assembly GCA_038442645.1). NCBI lineage: Eukaryota > Viridiplantae > Streptophyta > Magnoliopsida > Asparagales > Asparagaceae > Agave > Agave tequilana. The sequence goes on from JAVJIF010010795.1 coordinate 60,769, forward strand.
GATCTTCGATTGATGAATGTTCACATACCGTGGCAAACAATCTCAATAAATAATTTAAAAGAAATTGATAACGGAAATAAAGATGAGACTTTTACATCCAAATGGGAACCCTAGATCAGATATTCCCAATCTTCAATTCCATTGCCTCTAAGATTACACTCAGAGCTCTGATACCACTTGTTGTGCACTATGCGGAAGCATCACAAATTGTTGTTGAGATCAGAATGAGAACTCACCGAGAGATTAATTACAATATAGAACAAAAGAGGAGAACAATGATTTAATGAGGTTCGGTAATTTGCATGCGTCCTCAGGGCAGAAGGGAGAAAATTTCCAATACCAAACGGTTTACAACTTGACACAATTGATCACAAATGATCGCATATTTATAGCCAGAGAAAAGAAACCAAATATCCAGAATTTGGGTCAAAACGGAATCGGAATTTAACTTGAAATAGAATCTGAATTCGAGTTGATTCACCAATTTTGATCCAGAGCTTTCTAAAGTTGCCTTTCCAAGAGCAAACATGTCTCAGAGCTTCCAAAAGCTTTGCCAGTTCAGCTTTTGAAAGCTAGGGTATCAACTTTCGAAAGTTGTCCCTGAAGTGAAAAACAGTCCCAATTTTAAACCATCATATCTCTCTCGTATCATATCGGAATTCAATGATTCAAAAAACACTGGAAGATCTTTTAGTTACCTACAACTCTTATGTAGACACGAAATTCATCTGAGACTTCTTTAGGTCTGTCAATAATATCAAGTGGGTCCCATATTCCGATATGAGACTAACGATACTCTACTCCATGCTGCTCATGTCTCCAAGCTAACTCTAATTGATTTTAAAAACTCCATTTTTGATCTTCTCCCCTATAGGCAAGTCTGCTTTTCAACCGGTAACAGACCTTTCTTCATCTCCTTCTCCTTAAATTTTCAATTTCGATTCATGATTCATCTCAATTTTATGATTTTAATTTGTATTTAGTAGGTTGATAGGGAAAGCAACATTGTCTTGAAGATTTCTTAATACCATAAGAGTGATCTTTTGAGAATACACACATTATCTTTTTTTTCTTTGCTCTGTGAACCCTTAAGTTGTTTTATGTGAATCACTTCTTCCAACTCTTCAAGAACATTGCTTTCACATCAAACTGCTCCAATTCAATGTCCTAATCCATGACAATCAGCAACCATCACCATCACCAAATAGATGCATGCTCAATTGGAGGAGAAAATATTTCATTGTATTCAGCCCCCTCCTATATTCACCCTTTCAGCATAAGATGTGTTCTGTACTGTTCATTGTCCTTCTTTCTATATACCCACTGCTAGTGGTATAAACCCAAGTTCTTTCTATTACAGTGTTGGTGGGCAACTGGCCTTCTAATTGCCTTCTCATAGCACAGCTAAGTCCTATGTCTGATTTTTTTTTTTCTTTTTTTTTTTTTTTTTTTTTTTTTTTTTTTTTTTTTTTTTGTGAAGACCCAAGTTCCTCTATCATGACAATCATCCACTTGCTACAATCTTTACTTTCTAATGCTTCTTAGTGTTAGATTCACCACTTTCTGCAAATCGGACAAACTTTATCTTTGAAATTGTTAAAGACCAGTACTTTGTCAGCTCTCTTTTCTCTTCTTGTGACTATAAATATGGCTGCTAGCTAGGGTTAGTTCTTGTCACCACGCTGTATATGTTTACTCGTCCACATGCACATCACCCAGTTGAATTGATGCTTGAGTGTCTGAACCTGTATTCTGCTGCGAGCCAGAAACCTCTACCTGCATTGAATTTATATCTTCTTATTTCTCTTGTATTTTGTGAAACCTATTCCACATCTTTTGACAGGGACTCCTTATCGAACATCTCTTCTCTGCTGATAATAATTGCTTTGTTGTTTGGAACCCATAGCTTGTAGCCTCTCACTCTTTTTCGAAAATGAAGTAACACTTTATTAATTAAAGTTGCACTAGGATAAATGTACAATTGAAAATAAAACATTCCCACCATAAATTGAATATATTTAAACAAGAAGGTATTAGTGTGACATACACTGCAAGAGATCTTAGTTTGCAGGCACTAATTAATTTAAAGTATTCATGCAGGAGATAAAGGGTTGTTCTCATTTGCTCCACCGCACCAAGGGATTGATGGTGAATGGAGCGATAAAAGTGGTGTGATTGTTTACAAGTGGAATGAGAAAGCTAACAGGCCAAATACAGGGAGTGCAAACTGGAAGAGGAGATGGACTTGTTGCGCAGAGTACGACGAGAATGCGCCTCCTTGTCGATTTGGATGGCATGTTTCCTATGATGACGGTTTCACACTTTATTAGTTGTTGATACTCCAGACTACATTTTACCCTCAGGTAAATCCTAGTGTTTTTTTCCATCTTATTCCCTTATAGTCTAGCCACAGACATGCAAGTTAATATGGAGATTTCCACCAAAAAAAAAGTAATAATGTATTATCATCCATATTAATTCAAGACATTACATGTCAGCCAAAGTAATCGATGCTCTGAATGATCATCAGAAAACTTTCATCCATATTTACAGTGAATATTTATGTACTTCAGGAGACACTGTTTTTTGCAACATATTTTATGGTTTGTGAAAGTTCTTTTCATTATTTTACATTCATCCAGGAACTTCAATAAGCTTACAAGCGCATATGGGCTTTTATGTCATTAAAGTTCATATCAAGCTTTAATTCTCTCTCTGACCAATGTTTCACATAAAAATATAGACCATTTGTCCTGTATACATTTTTCTCAATTCACTCAACAACTGGAGAAATTTTTGGAATCAGATCCCTGTGGCAATCAACTGGACTTCAGATCAAAACGTTTAATGAATTAACACTATGCTTTTTCAGGAGCAGGCTTCCTCCAAGGATTAGATGCAAATTTGGAGAGCAATAATGTATATTTTGTTATATGACTTCAGCTTCAGAATTTAACTGGTCTGCCTGCGTTCTCTGAAATATTTGATTTTTTGCACCTCAACTGATAATGCCTAATTGTCAATTGGTAGGTACTTCAAGGGCCTATCCATTGCAATTAGGCATTATCAGAAATGTTTGTAGTCGTTGAGTAGCAGAAAACCCCTGGTATTTTAAGTGCCAGAAATTTTTTTTCTGCTGGTTTCTATATAAAGATTGATCTTTAGTTCCATAAGTGGCTGTAATTTGATATGTACAATGGGTAAACTATACAAGGATGTATATGATAATTTGTATGCTGGTTTAAGGATATACTTTGTGTTAATTACATGATAATAATGATATTTTCTTTTTATGGTTAGCTTCTCTTTTGTTCCTGTTATATATGAGAAAAATGTACCTCAGCCGCCAGCTGAGAGACTCTCTCAGCTGACAGCGACATGGCTGAATCTCAGCCACAGATTCTGATCGCAGCGCTACCATGATCGCAGTGTTTTTGTGAGGACTGCTACCATGATCGTAATATTTTTGTGAGGACTGTTACCATAATCGCAATATTTTTGTGAGGATTGCTACTATAATCGTAGTGTTTGTGATGAGGACTGCGACCATAGTTGCAGTGATTTTATGGGGACTGCTACCATGCTCGCAGTGCAAATTAGACTGAGAATATCTGAAATTTTTTAGGATTACGATCAAATCACACTGCCCGCTAAAATGTTCTCTTAGCTGGCAGCTGAGGTGCAGATACCTCTCTCTCTCTCTCTCTCTGTGTGTGCATATAGAGGGACTTTGTCATTCTGGAAGGACTCAAGCCCGAATCTTTCCCACTCAAATACAACTCTCCGATACTGAATACAAGATCCACTCCGTTGAAATTGATCTATATTATTTTAAGTATTTATAAACCAAAAATCAAGTGTTTTAAATGCTTTTTGCTCATCCATCAAGCGGCGCAAAATGGACAGCCAAAAGGAGTGAGTTGGTTAGATCTGTCTTTAGACATCCAAATTCTCGATCCGGCCATTTGATCATGGTCTAAACATTTAAAAACCCCTACAAAACAATTTTTGTTAGGTTTCAAATGTTTTACACCGTTAAACTAACCAACTCACTATTTAGACCGTCCATTTTTCTCCTACTTGATGCGTTGACAAAAAGTATTCAAAATACTTGATTTTTAGTTTATAGATACTTGAAATAATATAGATCAATTTCAACGGAGTGGATCTTGGATTTGATAGTCGAAGGGTTGTATTTGAGTGGAAAGGATTCGGCCTCAATCCTTTTGGAAGGACACAAGTCTATCTCATATGTGTATGTCTCCCTTCACTAATTTCTTAGATCATTTTTAGTTTTGATCAATGCTAGATTTAATCCAATCCAAATCAAAGAAATAGTAACTTGCATAGTAATTACTTGCAAAAGGTAATAGGAAGGAACTAAAGCAGAAATCGGTCAAGAGAATCCGAAATAGGAAGAAACTAAGCCAGGCTCTTTGTTTGCTTGTCTATGTGCTCTTACAACGATAACCAAAAACAAGAAGGAAAAAAGCAGCAGTAATTATATCAGTGTTGGCAAATATTTTCAAGTCGATGATGTGGTTGTTGGCAATATAATTACCAGTTCATGACATTAAAGGTGGAAATAACAGGTACTCGTGTTAGCAACAGGCATTTTTAAATCATAATTGAGTATATTAAGTTGCCAGAATTATTATTATTTGAAAAGTGAGATTTGAGAGGAGAATAAAGCTTAAGGACATAACTAAAGAGTGGAAGTTAAGAAGTTTGAGGGGCATTTTCAATTACAACTTTGAGTTCACAAGCTACGTAGTCTGTCCTATGCTGCCAAGAGAACAAGAAGTTCCTTCAGGTACGCCAATGTCACTGCTGCGCCTGCCAGTAACACCAATCAAGGATCAAGGCCAACGCGGTAAGAGAACTATCAATTAATTGATCGAAAGGAATCAACAGAAGATAAATCTAATTTAGTGAAATACAATATTTTTCAGGATGTTGTTGGGCATTCTCGGCTGGGGCAGCAACCGAAGGGATCACAAAGCTCTCGGCTGGCAGCATGGTCTCCCTGTCAGAGCAAGAACTGGTGGACTGTGACGTTGATGGTATGGATCAGGGATGCAACGGGGGACTAATGGACAATGCCTTCCATTTCATTATCCAACAATGGGGGCCTCGCGACAGAAGCTAGCTACCCGTGCAAGGCAGCAGACGGGGCATGCAAGACCAAGAAGTCAGTAGCAACTATAAGTGGCTACGAAGATGTGCCTGCCAATAGCGAGTCATCGCTCTTGAAGGCAGTCGCCAAACAACCGGTTTCTGTTGCCATTGATGCCGGTGGGTCTGACTTCCAGAACTATTCCAGCGGCGTATTCACTGCTGAGTGCGGAACTGAGCTTGACCATGGTGTCACTGCTGTTGGGTATGGGACGGATCCGGATGGGACCAAATATTGTCTTGTCAAGAATTCATGGGGGACTTCATGGGGTCAGAAAGGGTACATGAAGATGCAACGTGATGTTGATGCAGAGGTAGGTCTCTGTGGAATTGCCATGTAAGCTTCTTACCCAACTGCTTGAACATACTGGAGGATCAAAATGATTTCTCATATCCCTGTCTGCTTTAAATTGTGTGAAATATGCATCTCATGTATTCATATATGTTACATTTCATCAGCTCATCACTGGAATCTAGTTGGTGAATCCCACCCCTATAACTTGTGTTAGATTTACACAAGCAGATCTCTATCGACTCTAAACAACTACATCTTTATTGATATTCAAGAGAGCTACAAAATACAAGTTACACAAATTCATGAGACTGAGTCTCTTTATATTGACCATACATGACTAAATTATATTTTAACTATGAATCAAAATACTGCTGGAACTCTAAATATTTCAAATACTGTTTTAATAATATAATATACTCTATTATATCTAACATTCCCCCTCAAACTCACGATGGGACAATCAAGATTTTTCCCAACGAAAACTAAAAAAACAAGTGCTGAAATGTTGAAGTTGTTGGAAATATTGACGCTGAATTACTAAACGAATTATTCAAGACGAGTTGTCGAGTAGCATTGTTGCAGAAAGCGAATTGCCGAATTGCCAAAATACCCAAGACGGGTTACCAAGTTGTCGAGAACAAATTTCCGAAACACCAATCTAAACCTAGAACTTTAAAAAATCCAAACATATCTTCCTCTCATCCGCAAAAGTTGCAAGATCAAGAGCCCTACTGAACTGAAGAAAATCAAACTGAACCAAAACGAATTGCCTAAGACAAATCACCAAATTTTTGAAAATCAAAACAAACCAAATGAGAACTTTTCCAAACTGAAGCCAAAACAGAAATAATTCTGAACCAAACAAAAAAAAACCAAATTGGAACTGAACCCAACTGAAGTTGTCCAAACCAAAAATTTGTCCAAACTCGCAACCAGACTATTCAAAGTGAATTCACCAACGGAACTACTCATCCGTTATGTGATTAGATGCAAACCAATCTCTAAACAAAAGATCTCAAAAATCAAAATACCAAACAAAAATTTTTACGTTGAAAGTGTTGAAATCGGGCCTTAAACCGTCGATTTCATCGCTCTCTGTACAAAATCTACTTCAAACAGTAGAATCCGCCAAATCCACTCCACCATTGCATTCAAAATGCTCAATCGAGCCCAAAATTAGCAAAATCGGACACCAACTCACTGATCTACAAATGAAACAATTTCAGCCGTCTGTTTAAGAATTTTCAGATTGACAAAATTCTAGAACTCTAGACTTAACATAATAGTAGGAGATGAAATTGTTGAAGTATAGGAATTGTTGAAGAACAAAGCAAGACAAAAAAAAGACTGAAAGACTAGATGGAGATGAAGTCAACTTTGCTCAATTATGAGTGAATGCGAGCACATGGAACATGATGGCTATTCTCGGACTTATACGTATTCAAGTCAAGAGGAAGATTGTTAGTATTATGACGTAAATACGTCGTGAAGGTTGATTAATATCAGATTTGACAGTTTCCTTTTCTGAATCTGTTTTGAATCTGAGTTGGATTCAAGTTTTCTTTATTTTGATTGAAGGTGTTTTGAGTTCGAGTTAGAGTCAAGTTTCCTTTATTCTAATTGAAGGAATTTGTTAAGAACTAGGAGAGTTCTATGATCTATAAATAACCCCTTAGGGGTGGCCTTCAATGTATTCCAAGAGAATTCCATGAATTTGTAATTCCTATGGGTGTAATTCATCTAGGTGAGAAATTCGTGAGAGAATTTTAGCCACAAGGGTTCGCTGTTCTTGGCTGCCATCAAGGACCTATAACTTCTCAGCATGGGGTGTAAGAAATTCTTTTTTGTACTCCCCCAAGTTTTAATAAAGTTTCTCCCCACTTCTTCCGTGGACGTACACACGATCTGTTTGATCGGTGGAACCACGTTATATTGTGTATTGGCTTTCTATCTACTTTAGAATATCTTTTTTTCTCTTCTTCAAGTTGCCTTAGTAGATCATGTGGTTCGTATCCGTAGTGCCGTCCCAGTCGATCTGGTCGTGGGGGCGTCCTCTCCTGAAATCACAACACAAAGATTGTAAAGAAGATTCAAATTGCAAAGAAGATCGCTGAAGTGAACTAAGAATTTCTTAAACCTGATGCTATGATGCCACGTTAGATTTACAAAAGTATCTCTATTGACTCTAAAGGACTACACCTTTGCTGATATTCAAGAGCTAACACAAGTTACACAAAATCAGGAGATCGAGCCTCATTATATAGACCATACAAGACCAAAGCATGTTCCAACTATGAATCTAAATACTACTAGAACTCTAAATGCTCTAAATACTATTTCTATAATAATATACTCTATTATATCGAACAACTCGTAATGTAATTACATGGTTTTGATCACATTTATTAAGTCCAAAACTACATTTGTGGTTAATTTGCTTCAAATAAACCACAATTTTAGTTAGTGAATCTCCTTCGCCCTTGAATTTAGGCCAAAAGGCGAAGTATTTAGTTTTGTATCTAATTATGACTCATATCAAATGGTTTCAATTTTTGTGGTTCCCGTTAGATCAATCTGTGATTTTTAAGGGGCTTCTTACAGAAAAACTATGACTTATCAAGTGAGTTTTGTTCCTATAAATGAATGTATAAAAACTGAACATGGGTTTGTAAGCACCAGAAGCCACTAGAAGAGATGAAAAGAGATTCTTCCTAAATTTTAGGGTTTAAATTTAGTTTTTGGGTTAAATAATTAATTAATGTCAATGGTTTTTTTTTTTTCATCTTTTATAATTTTTGTATGATTTATTCTGGCTATTTATAGATTTTTGAAACTCAGGCGTTTTTTTTTGTAATTTTTTAGTTTTGACTATTTTGATAGATTAGCATATGCTATGAAAACTTTCTCCCCTTTTCTTTGACACAAAGAAAAGGGGTGTTTTAGTTGATGAGAACAATGCCTGAGAATATATATGCACATGATTCCCTAATCGAGAAACGCCTAGTCCTAAACACAATATTATCATAATTATAACTCAAATTGTATCCTTAACACCCCTCGGAAACTCATGTCAGATGAAACATCCTAGCTCCAATTGTGGTTCTTGATACCCCCTCGTAAACTCGTGATGGATGAAACATCGTGAGTTTGAATTATAAGTAGAAGAGGAACATGACAAGGATAAAATATCACCTAAAAGAAAACGTAATGTTATGACAATGGCTGATGAATGGAGATGAGAAATGAACTGAGGGCCACAGAGGTGAGCTTGGAACAGAGAAGCCCAGAAGCAGAATCATGGAAGGGTGGTGTCACACACAGGTGTAGGAGAGCCCATTAACAAAGGAGACGCGAATAGAACCTTGATGGGTAGCATCATCAGAACTAGACAAGGGTGGCATATGAAAACACAAACATAAAATTTTCTATCCGGACGGATATGAACACGCGATTCTGATAGGGATTTTGAAAAGGTTGTGAGTACGGAAATAGATAAAAATATGTTTTCAAAATCTGGATACGGATACAGATATTCATATATGGATGAAATATTTTGGATACGAGTGCATATATAAAAACACGAATACAGATACAGATGTCCTCATATGGACGGATTATTTCTGGTACAGATATCGAATATGGATATGGATACAAATATCAGCATATGGATGGATTGTTTTGAACTGGTATCCACATATGGATACAGATATGGATACCCTCTAAGGGATTGTGATTTCTTGTTGTTTACTTTGAAGTTGAGAATTCTTTTAGATTTATAGATGGAATTTTTGATTGAGGAATATGCAAACCAACAAAATTCTTTTCCCTTTCAACTCCATGACAGGAGCACCATCCATTCACATTGCTTGCTGTCCGGTTTGAAAATTTAATTATCTGGATTTGATCTTGGTGTTTGCTGCTGTATTGATCATGAACATGAGTTCTTATGACTATATACTAACCTGCAATGGGAAAATAGGAACAATAAACTTTGAGAATGAGGAAGCGCACCTCAAATTGAATTTGAGACGGGCATGTTCAATAAGTTTCTTCATAAGCTCTAGTGAAATATTATGCAAGATGTAAAGAGAGGGCAAAAACCAGAGATAAGAGTTTTTTAACTCTATGACAGGAGTTCGGTCGACCGGGCAAAAACTGGAGATAGAGTTTTTTAACTCTATGACAGGCGGTCGACCGACATGCACATAGCTTGGATCGGTCGACCTTTCGGTCAACTGAAGTTAATAGAGAGGAGAAAAACTCAGTTGGTCGGTCGACCGACAAATCCCGTAAGTCCTGCAATCTTGCACAACTCTACCCGGTCGACTAGGCAGTCCACCGTGCACTTGTGTCGGTCGACCGATAGTTGGGTCAAAGGTGATTCTGAACTCGAATTGCTGTGATTTAGGAGTTTCTTCTCCTCCCTATAAATAAAGGATGTAACCCTTTTTGTGGGATAAGAGAGAAAAGTGAGTCCTTGGGAGAATCAATTGTAAATCTCCTTGTAATCATGTGTAAATCAAATATAGATCTCTCTCTTCTAACCCGAGAACATAGGCAATCTTGCCGAACCTCATAAATATATGTCGCCTTCTCTTTGTGAGTGTGTTTGTGCATCTAAGGTTGTGTTTTTGGGCTGGTCCAGGTTCAACAAGTGGTATCAAAGCTCTAGGCAACGCTTGGGCTTCATTCAGTGGAGTGGATCTTGATTTAAAGCTTGATTCTTGGAGATCTCAAGCTTTGGAGTGGATAAAAATCAGATTTTTATTATGTTGGATCTTATCTTCTATATTTGGGTAGAGAGATCGATTGAAAACTCTTCTTAGGGTTTCAATTGAAGGTAAAAATCCTATCTTTATCTCGTAGATCATTCCGTTATTGTTATACTTGTTTGGTTGAATCTGGAGTAGAAATGGTTGAAGAAATATTCTATGGTACTGGTTCTTTTGCTGTGTAGAACATACAAAACTATCACCACATGAAAATTAATGTGGTGAAGTTTGATGGAACAAACAATTTTGGATTGCGGATGTGTGAGGTGTTGGATCCGCTAAATGCACAAAACTTGGAGGGTGCTCTTGAATTACAAGAGAGACTGGAAGAGATGGAGAAGGTTTAAAAGAAAATGAATTGAACTACGTGTGGAGTGATTAGGTCGTGTCTATCACAAGACCTAAAATACGATGTGATAAATGAGACTTCTGTAAAGAAGATTTGGGAGACCCTTGCGAGCAAATATTTAACGAAGAGTGTCGAAAATCGCTTGCATTTGAAGAGGAGATTGTATCATTTTCAGTTGCAGAGGGGGTTTCTATTAGCGATCATATCAGCACTTACACGAAGCTTCTTGTGGACTTAGCGAATGTGGATGCGGTAATTGAAGAGGAAGACAAAACCTTGATATTTTTAAGCTCTCACCCGATGAGAGATATGAGACATTTGTCCTCATCCTGATAAATGAAAGAACATCACTGAAATATTCTAAGGTCACTATCGCCCTTGTAAATCTCGCATCAAGACTGAAGGACAAGGAGTCCTTAGGGGGTATATCGGCAGAGACATTGACCGTGAGAGAAAGAAGTCCAAATCAAAGAGGAGAAAATCGTGATAGATCGAAATCGAAATCACGATATGGCAACCGTAGTTTGACACATGATCCGTGTGTAGTTTGTAAACAAATTGGTCATTGGAAGAAAAATTATCCCGAGCTCAAGAAGAAGAACAAGCTGAAGGAGAAGTCAGAGAAAAAATCAGAGGTGAATGTCTCCAAGTCAATGCTTTCTCACTCTCTATCACACCATCGATATGTTATTCAGATGATTCGGAGTGGCTATTGGACACGGGGGCTACCTATCACATATGTCGCAGGAGGAAATGGTTCTCTAGTTTAGAGAAGTTGGACAGTAGCGTAGTATTCATGGGAAATGACGTTGTATATCAGATGGTTGGCATAAGTACCATTTGAATTAAGATGTTCGATGGTGCGGTTAGAGATTTGACAGATGTGAGGTATGTTCCTCAGATGAAGAACAATATCTTAGTTGGAGCTATGAAGTCGAAAGGGCTCAAGGTGACGTTGAAGAATGAAATTCTCAAGGTTACAAAGGGGTCCTTGGTTGTGATGAAGGGGATCGGAGATATGAACATATATTACTTGAAGGGTACTGCAGGCACAGATTCTTTGACAGCTTCAATGATTTCAGATGTGATGCTACTCAGTTATGACGTATGAGACTCAGTTACGAAGATAAGAAGTTTATGCAAGTCTTGATAAAGCAAGGCTTATTGAAGGGTGCAAAGATTTACAAATTAGAATTCTGTGAGCACTGCGTATTGGGTAAGAAGACCAAGGTAAAGTTTGGCACCGCTATTCACCGAACAAGAGGTATTCTTGATTATGTGCATATAGATGTTTGGGGTCCCTTTAAGAATGTATCTCTTGGAGATAAACACTATTTTGTCTCCTTTGTGGATGATTACTCTAGACGGAATTTGATGTACACCATGTCACATAAAAGCGAAGTCCTAAATATCTTTGTAGAGTTGAGAAGGAGAATGGAGTTGCAAACTGACAGAAAAATCAAGATACTCAGGTCCGATAATGGAGGACTGTACAAGTGTGATTTATTTTACAGTTGTGCCATGATGAAGGCATTGAGAGATACTTCACAATTAGAGAAACTCTACAATAAAATAAGGTGGCAAAAAGATTTAACTGTACCTTGCTGGAGAAGATATGGTGCTTATTGTCAAATAGTGGGCTGAACAAATCCTTTTGGGCAGAAGCATTGACTTATGCGAGCCATCTCATAAATAGGTTGCCATCATCTGCGATAGGAGGAAAGACTCCGATGGAAATATTAGGCAAAATTGCTACAGATTATGACATGCTCATAGTATTTGGATGTCTGACTTATTATCATGTTAGTGATGAAAGTTAGAACCTCGAGCAAGAAAGACCATGTTTTTAGAGTTCAAAAGAGTGAAAGGCTATAAGTTATGAGACTTTGAAGACCGAAAGATAGTTCTGAGCAGAGATGTCACTTTTAATGTCTTCTATGGTGAAAACTTCAAACTCTCAGCACGTGGAGAGAGGCCAAACCAAGGGTAATCACATTGGGTGGACAGAGATGCATCTTCACTGTCTCCAGATAGTATTGTATCATTTAGGATGTCGTCAGTTGTGACACAGTATGAGCATCATGTACAAGAAAGAGAAGATACAGATGATGTAATTGAGGATCTGAAGTCAGAGGATCAGGTCCAGGATTCTATTAAGCATACAAGCCTAAAAGGAATATACAAAAACCGGCTTAGTTTTTCGATATAGTGGTGGCTTATGCACTTTCAGTAGAAGTAGTGGAGGATAGTGTTCCAAGTTCATTTAAAGAAGTAGAGTTAAGCTTCGAGTCTAAATTGTGGAGGAAGAATATGATGGAGGAGATTGAATCCCTTCATATCAATGACACTTAAGAACTCGCTGAGTTGCTCAAAGGGAAGAAGGCCATTGGATGCAAATAGGTTTTTGTCAAGAAAGATGAAATTCCAGATGGTACTATCCGTTACAAGACCAGATTAGTAGCTAAAGGCTATGTTTAGATGGAGGTATAGATTACAATGAGGTGTTCTCGCCTGTTGTGAAGCACTATTACATTCATATACTGTTGGTACTTGCAGCACAGTATGACTATGAGCTGGATCAGCTCGATGTGAAGACTGCCTTCCTCCACGGTGATCTTGAGGAGGAAATCTACATAACACAACCGTTGGGGTTTAAAGTTGCAAGGAAGGAGAAGTTAGTGTGTAAACTTGAGAAGTCGCTATATGGACTAAAGTAGTCATCGAGACAGTGGTACAAGCACTTCAACAAGTTTATGAGTGGCTATGGATACATCAGGAGCTTATATGACCTATATGTTTACTTTCACAAGCTACTGAGTGGTGAGTATATCATCTACTCTTGTACATAGATGATATGCTAATAGCTTCTAAGCACAGATCATCATTACATAAGTTGAAAGTACAATTATCTTTGGAGTTCAAAATGAAATATCTAAGAGAAGCTAGGAGGATACTGGGTATGAAAATTGAAAGAAGCAGAGTGAAAGGGAGAGTAAGTCTGTCTCAGAAAGCTTACTTGCAGAAGGTGCTTCAGAAGTTTCTAATTGGTGATGAAGCTAAGCCTGTGAGTAATCTGTTGGCCCCTCACTTCAAGCTTTCAGCTTGAATGTCTCCGAAGACTGTAGATGATCGTGAGTATATGTCATGTTCCATACGCTAGTGCAGTTGATAGTCATATGTATGCTATGATGTGCACGAGACCAGATTTGTCACAAGCCCATGATATCTAGACACATGTATAATCCTGGTAAGGATCATTGGGAGGCTATGAGATTGATCTGCGGTATATCAAAGGTATCGTAAATGTTGGAATGATTTTTGAGAAGGATGTTGAAGGTAAGTAAGAGTGCACAGGTTATGAATTCTGATTATGTTGAGGATTTTGATAAGCACCGGTCTACTACAGGGTATGTTTTTACCTTGTCCTAGGCATTGGTGAGTTGACGCTATACTTTACAGTTTACAGTGGCTCTGTCAACAACAGAAGCAGAGTACATGGCTCTGACAAAGGCTGAAAGGAAACACTTTGGCTTTAGGTCTTGATGGATGACTTGGGGATCGAACAAGACTTCTTGCTGGTCCATTGTGATAGCATGAGTACTATCTACCTAGCGAAAAATCAAGCCTATCATGCGAAAACGAAGCATATTGATTTCAAGTACCACTTTGTGCGGGATGTTCTTGAAGATGAAGATATCGAGGTGAAGAAGATTCACACCAAAGATAATCCTGCAGACATTCTTACAAAGGTGATTCCCAGAGTGAAGTTCAATCATTGCAAAAACTAACTCCGAATCCTTCCGGTTGCTTAAGCTCGGTGGAGCTCATTTGGATGAACTACGTGTGACTTGATCCCCTGGGTAAGAGGTACGTAAGCAGCCGCAATAGTGCAGCCGAATCGCTGAAGCTGAGATCGTGTGTCGAGTTCGCACGGATCACTCAAGCTGAGATCATGTATCGATTTCGCCGAGAACGTGTGTCAATTTCCCCCGGGTAGCTCAAGCCGAGATCGTGTACCGATTTCGTCGAGATCGTGTGTCGATTTCGCCCAGAATTCATTAGAGTTTGGCTCAGATTTGAAAAATCTTCACTGAGATGAAAAATGTAGAGAGAAGGTAAAAATAAGAGATATAGTTTTTAACTCTATGACAGGACTTCGGTTGACTGGGCGCTCGACAAACATGCACAAAGGTTGAATCGGTCGAGCGCTCGGTCCACCAAAGTTGATAGAGAAGAGAGAAACCCAGTTGGTCGGTCGACCAACCGGTTGACCAACAAATCCAGTAAGTCCTGCAATCTTGCATGACTTTTCATTGTCGACCATGCACTTGAGGTAATTCTGGACCCAAACTATTGTGAATTTTGGGGTTTCTTCTCCTCCTTATAAATAGATGATGTAATCCATTTTGTGGAGTACGAGAGGATAGTGAGTTTTTGAGAGAACTAATTGTAAATCCTCTTTTAATCTTATGTAAATCAAACATAGATCTCTCTCTTCTGCCCCTGGGACGTAGGCAATCTTGCCCAACCTCGTAAATCTTTGTCTCCCTCTCTTTGTGAGTATGTTTGTGCATCTAGTGTTGTGTTTTTGGGCTAGTTCAGGTTCAACACAAGATGATGAAGGCCCTTCACTAGGTCGGTTATTTTTCATTCTTACATTTTTAACTTTTTTGACTTAGTTACTTGATTCAATTAAGTAAATTACTTACTTACCTATGTTCTCAATTTTATAATAGCACTTTTTTATTGCATTTCATTATATATCTTTTTCCAGTAAGACGAATGGTGACATGAACATATCCGTAACTATATCCGTTTCCCTTACATCCAATCCATATCCATATCCAATTCACTAATATCAGATTCATATCTAATATCCTATTTGGGAGAATATGGATATGAATTTTCCTTAACGAGCAATATCTGTATCCATATCTGAGATTTGGAAGTGGATACGGATATGATAAATGTGATATCAAATCCATATTTGATTCATTTGTCATTTGTGCCCCTGTCCACACGGCTACTGAGACTGGGAGTATCATCTGAGGAGTTCTTTTCCTATTTTGATTTGACATAGTGTGGTATGCCAAACATAGACTAGTTGGCGATACTCTTGTCAGGTGGAAGAATAACTTCAAGAAATGTTGAACTTGGTCACGTATGAACATTCATGTCCGACATCGATGTCTCCCTTCTCTCTATGGTTCATCATCATCACCACCTCCACCACCACATCCGCTGGCTTTCATCATGAGACATTAATCGCAATGACAACTCCATCAAAATCTTCATTGTCCGTGCACTTATCTCCATTGCCGACTCCTTCAGACAAATGTGAATCATCATCATCATAAGAGCTGCAAGAAGGTTCCTTTGACGTTCAAAACAGAAAACATTTTTTTCACTATTTTTTTCATTTATCCAGCAACTTCTCCAACAAGCTGACAAGCTCATATGAGCTTTTATGTCATGTAGTTTATATCAAATTAAAGATGGAAAGCAGCTGCAAGTATCAGATTAGTTCCGAATCCGAGAGTTCGGATTACACCGGTTTATTAGGAGAGATTATTTTACTTCACAAATTTTATGATTTACTTTGAATCCCTTTTTCTTCCGGATGGGTAGCTTTCAGACACAGAAAATTTGGGGCAAAAAAATCTTCCTAATTCTTTCTCTAACCATTGTTCGACAATGAAAATAATAGATAATATGTTTTATATACGTTTTTTTTTTTAGTTCAACTAGACAAGCAGTGAAATTTTTGTTATCAAATCCCTGTAACATCAACTGGACTTCAGGTTTAAACTTTAATTGAGTTCACCAGAAGATAGTTCAGCATCAGGCTCCTCCAAGGATTCTAGTATATGACTTTTGTTTCAGATTAGCTAGCTGCCTGTGTCCTCTGAAGTACTATGGTAATCGACAACTAATAGGCATTTCGAGTGTGTATCAATTGACAATTAGGCATTTTCAGAAATGTTTCAAGTGGTTGACAAGCATAAAAATGTTGGAAAGAGAGAGGTTATTGCTGAGGAAGTCGAAGAGGATCGTCGAGGGGTCGTCGAGTGATTGCCGAGGAGATCGATGACAAAAGACGAAGGAAGCAGCAGCAGAAAAACAGCTAACAGCAGCAGGAGCAGAAGATCGGTCGACCGCCCGGTCGACCGCCCGCAGTAGCAGGTGCTCGGTCGACCGCCCGGTCGACCGACGTGCACAACGTGCAAAAGGATGGAGCTCGGTCGACCACCCGGTCGACCGACTGAAAGTACCCAACTCTCTGTTGGGCACCTGGTCGACCGACCGGTCGACCGGTGGAAGGGGTCGGTCAACCGCCCGGTCGACCGACAAGCGGGTGCGGGCTGCGTTTCTGTTTTGGAAACCTGTTGGTATAAATACGGGTTTTGCCTAGAGTTTTGTGAATGCTGAAAATTCTGGAGCTCTCTTGAGATTAGAGAAGCTGCTAGCATTGTAATCTTCTTCCAAAAGTAATAAACCTCTCTTTTGATTGCCCCGGGGACGTAGGCATTGAGGCCGAACCTCGTCAGATTGCTTTGTTTGCGTGTGCTTTCTCTTGGTGTTTGTTTTTGTGCTGTTTGGGATTGTTCTTCTTTCTTGGGAGATTCAGGGGATCCTCATCAGGTTGTTGTCGTAGGCACAACAAGTGGTATCAGAGCTTCCCAGGTTTCGCTTGGGATTTGTCTGAAGATTCGGAGGGCTCGAGATCTAATTCGGTGGAGATCGTGTGTCGATCTCAGATCAGAGGTATTCGTGTTCGTGGGATCGTGTGTCGATCTCAGGAGGACGCAAGGAGGGCTCGTGGAATCAGTGGTGGAGTAGATCCGGTGAGAAACTCAATCTAGGGTTTCAAAGGAAAGGTAAAAATTCAATTTTTATCGAAGTAGAGATCTATTTCTAGTTGGTTGATTTTCCGCATAGATAGAGGATCAAGTAATCTAGATGGCAGAAGAAACTACTTCGGTTAAGACCATGAATCCTCATCCGAGGATTGATGTCGTTAAGTTTAATGGCACAAATAACTTCGAGATGTGGAGATGTGAGGTTATGGATGCCCTGAATTCATCGAACCTCGAGGATACTCTCCTTCTAGAGAAGAAGAGAAGCAAGACCACTGATGAAGAGTGGGCAAAGATGAACAGGTCAGCGTGTGGGTTGATACGTTCATGTTTGTCGCAAGACATAAAATATCTTGCACAACATGAGACGTCGGCGAAGCATCTGTGGGAAACCCTTGAGAAGAAATACCTGACGAAGAGTGTTGAGTCCAGGTTGCAGCTTAAGAGTAAGTTGTACAGATTTCAGATGAAGAAGGGGAGCACAGTGAATGAGCACATCAACCGATACACGAAGCTTCTTACAGATTTGGTGAATGTGGATGTCATTGTAGAAGAGGAGAACAAGGCGATCATCTTCCTGAACTCACTCCCGGAGGAGGAGTATGAGACATTCACACTGACCTTTATCAACGGTAGGCAGACTTTGGACTACAATGAGGTGTCGTATGCACTGACAAGTTATGAGACGAGGAAGAAGAGAGACATCCTTCTCAGTCAAGCTCATCGGCGGAGGCACTGGAAGTAAGAGGCAGGGGTTCATCGAGGAAGGGTAAGGAGGTTAGAGGAAGATCAAAGTCCAGGCCGGGTTTCAGGGATCTCAAAAGGAATCAGTGTGCCTTCTGCAAAGAGATAGGGCACTGAAAAGTGGACTGTCCGAAGTTCAAGGGGAAGAAGAAGGAGTCGAAGGCTGAAGCAAATCTATCAAAGGTGACGAATACTCAGAGGAGTAGTTCACAGGCAGATGGATCAGATTCGGACTCGTCAGGTTTCTCGTTTTCAGTCAGTTCTCCCATCATTGGTAACTCATGGAAAGATGAGTGGATTCTGGATACAGGTACAACATACCATGCGTGCCCTAATCGGGGCTGGTTTTTCAGCTTTGAGAAGCTGGAGGGGTGTTCGGTCGTTATGGGAGATGATCACTCATGTAGCATGGAGGGTGTAGGTACAATCCGAATCAGGATGTTTGATGGGATAGTAAGGGAGCTGAAGGGAGTGAGGTATGTACCTCAGTTGAAGAGAAATCTAATCTCCGTGGGAATTTTGGAAGCATCGGGCATGGTGATATTGAAAACACCTAGAGGGGGGTGAATAGGTGTAAATGGCTAATCTAGAAACTAAATGCGCTAAATGCGGAAGCTTAAAACTATTTGCAACACACTTAGTACAACACACAAGTGTAGCCGAATTCCCCGTGAAGGGCTATGGACTAACTCCTCTTGATTCCCCTAGATATGGGTTGAGGTGCTATATGAAGCTCTTGTGGTTAAGTACAAGTGAGGCACACACACAAGCAAGCCAAGCATATAAGAATGAGCAATATGAAATAATGCAAGGCACAAACACAAGCAATGAATGATATGAAATGAATGATGCTTTGCACAAATAAAAGAGAGAGAGTTTAGAGACAAGTGGATCAAACGCAAACACAATAATATGTTCCGAGGTTCGAGCCCCTAACTCTACGTCCCCGCCTTCACCGAGAAGGATTTCTAATCCACTATCTTGTCCACTGAGGACTCCCACCGAGGGAACCTTCACCGAGAAGGATTTTTACAACAAGGGAGTACCGAACTCCTCTCTCAAACACCGCCTCACAACCGAGGGGTAGGCCCATAGCCAAACAACAACCAACACCTCTACCGAAGAGGGTTTACAAACCAAACTCCACCTCTCACTAGAGGGAGCAAACCACAATCTCAACCTCTACCAAAGAGGGAGCAAACCAATCACCCGATCAACCTCTACCAAAGAGGAATACAACAAAAGTAAGGGTGTACAACTTGGAGGCTCAATCAACCTCAAACAATCTCCTTTTCCACAAACAAAGATCCTAATAGATTAGGATAGAGGATATAGCTCAAGTGTGGAATCAACGTGTTTTTGGAAAACAAATAACAAAGAAAAACTACTTGGGAATCTCTTGTAGATGATAGAAATGAAAAACCAAAACAATATCCCAAAAACTTAGTTTTCCTTGATTTTCCAAAACCCTTGAAAAACAATAAAGATGAAATCTTTTAAGCTTTAAAACTCTTTGAAAACTTCTTTTAAACTCAGGAGAAACTGGGAATTTTTCTTGTTAAAAACCTTGGCCAAAATCCCAAAGGAATGGGTTTATATAGGCCAAAACCAGAAACTAGCCGTTAGGCTGATCAGGCAGCCTGACAGGCTAGCGGTCGGCCGGCCCGGCCGACCGCCAACGGTCAGAAAAATGACCGTTGGGGCATCCGGCCGACCGCCCAGATACAGAGAGCAAAGCTCTCTGGTCCGGTCGGCCGGTCGGCCGGCCGGCCCACTGTGCTGCCAAATGTGCACAGCTTTGTGCACGTCGGTCGACCGCAGGGTCGACCGGCCCTTGGTACGGTCGACCGTACGGTCGGCCGACCTGGCCTGTCAGCCACTATCATGGGTCAGAAACACTTATGAAAAATATTTTAATAAATCTTTTAAGTCTTGTAAAAATACTCAAAAATAGTTTTATCATTTTGCATTGATATATAAACATGTGATAAACATTTTAACTCAAATATCAAGCATATGAAACCATTTTTATGTCTTATCACTTTTACCAAAAACAAAACTTGTATTTTGTCAAACTTGTATTTTTCAATACATGAATAGGAAAGTCAAAATAAGTTTGTATAAGAAGTTTAAGCATGCATGTATAACTAGAATACATCTACTATACATATAAACCATTTAAACTTGTTTTGATCAATCTATTCATGAAAACAAATATCGGTTAAACTAAAAACTGAAAAAAATCATATCCAAACATAAAACGTGTGTGTTGTGCACTTGAGCATATCAACTATACTAAGCTTTACACATGGATCTAAAACACACAAACCTAAACTAGGATACCTAAGTCTTCTTGACGATCTTCCATCTTCAAGCCGACTCGATCCCAAACGTGATCCTCCGAGTGCAAAGGTATGATCTTGATGCTCGGGCACTGGAATCACCAAGTGAAGGCTTCCAAACTCCTCTTTTTGAAGCAATCACCAACTAATATCTTGATCAATGATTTGTAACTAAAATCACAAGATTATTAGTAAACATAACTACATGAGTTAATCATCATCAAAACTAGAGAGGAAGGCCTCCGGGCCAACAGATATCTATTCGAGATGGCGATCTCAGGATGATCAAGGGCTCGATGGTGGTGATGAAGGGCGTCCGCCGAGATAACCTCTACTACTTGAAGGGTAGTACGATTACAGATCAGGTGGAGACTTCGAGTTCCTCAGAAGATGGTGGCCCGGAGGTCTGGCAGGAAAAGGTCGGACAGGAAGAAAAAAAGTCTTTGCGAGCTCCTGCAAAGATGGAATTGCTGGAAGGTGCTGCTACCTGCAAGTTAGAAGGTGAATACAGCGTTCTGGATAAGAAGAAGGTGAGATTCAGCACCAGTACTCACTGCAATGAAGGTCTTCTTGATTGTATTCACATGAGCGTTTGGGGACCTGCTAAGACGGCATCGCTTGGAGGTCACAGGTACTTTGTCTCTTTTGTTGATGGTTCATTAAGGCAGGTTTGGATATATCCCATGAGACAAAGGGGTGAAGCCCTAGATGTGTTGGTGAAGTGGAGAGGAAGAATGGAGAGGCAGATAGGTAGGAAGATAAAGGAGCTAAAGATTGGTAATGTTGGAAAGGACAAGTACCAATTCCTACGATTTGGCCAGAACACCGGAATTGTTACTCACTTCACAACAGGTACAGATGGGTTGGCTAAAGATGTAGTCCGTTCCTTGCTGGAGGAGGTTCGGCGGTTGTTGTCTAATGCAGGATTAGACAGGTCATTTTGGGCTGAGGCGACTGAGTATGCTAGCCATCTCATGAATAGATCGACTGCGATAGGAGGTAAAGCTCCATTAAAAATTTGGTCTGGGAAAGCTGCTCAAGATCATTATTTGCTGCGGGAATTTGGAAGTCCGACCTACTTCAGTGCCAAGAATGGTAAGGTGAATCCGCGAGCAAAGAGATTTGTGTTTTTGGGAGTCAAGAGGAACAGCTACAGGTTGTGGGATCCCGAAGACAAGAAGATCGTGATGAGCAGGAATGTCACATTTGGAGAGACTTCAGTGCTGAAATCCACTGTCTCTCAGCAGGTGGAGAGGACAGAGACCATGGAAGGATCGCAGCGGGTGAAGGTTGATGCTACTCCATCATCTCCAGTTGGTTCGGCATTTGAGGAGACTTCATCGGAGGTGACACCGGGTGGAGATCATGAAATCAAGGGTGATGCTGAACAGGTTGAAGACATTACTGAGGATGTCGAGTTGTTTGCAGCCATTGGAACTAAGGTGAAACCACGCTTGTGGGGAAAGAAGCATGAATCTCAAGCTTGTGATCGCGACAAGCTCAAATTGAAGGCCGTTGTTCTCCATGATGGTCGTGAGGAGGTTCATTTGTCTCAGCCTGACAGGTTCGCTGCTGCAAATACAGGTACAAGTGCTTGAGCTTGATGAAGCTCATCTCAATGAACTACGGTTGGCTTGATCCTTTTGGG
This sequence comes from Agave tequilana, assembly GCA_038442645.1. NCBI lineage: Eukaryota > Viridiplantae > Streptophyta > Magnoliopsida > Asparagales > Asparagaceae > Agave > Agave tequilana. The sequence continues at coordinate 82,951 of JAVJIF010010795.1, forward strand.
CAAAGGTACGTAGGCAGCCGTAAAGGCGCAGCCATTTGGGGATGCAACTCTTATGAAGCTATTTGGGTTCTCGAGAAACTGTGTGGATCTTCACGTAGAGGTGAAGAGTTGTGGCCGATGGAACTCCACGTAGAGGTGGAGAGGTTTCACGTAGAGGTGAAGTGTTGTGGCCAGTTGGACTTCACGTGGTGGTGAGGTGTTGTGATCTCGATGACAAGTTATTCTTCCGGTGCGAAGATTTTGAGCTTGCATAAGGAGTGGTGTGCATCCAGTTGAAGCCGATGATGGTGTTTGGTGTACTCTACGCAGACTTGGTTGGACCGTCAGTGGAAGACAGGTAGACTAGATAGAGCTAGTCAGTTGGAGAGTCAGTGTTAGGTCGTGAGGAAGTCTTCATGAGGTCGTGAAGTTGCGGAGTGGAAGCCACAGTTTGGTGATCGGCATGTATGAAAGTTCTCCTAAGGTGAAGTGCAGGGAAGGCATGTGCGATGTTTTCCAGTGGATAGCTGAGCTAAAGATTCCAAGCCGAGATCGTGTGTCGATTTCGCCGAGATCGTGTGTCGATTTCATCCGGTGCGCGCAAGCCGAGATCGTGTGTCGATTTCGCCGAGATCGTGTGTCGATTTCGCCAGGTGATAGACTGGGGTTCGTTGGAGATCGGCTCAGATTTTGGAAAAATCTTCGCCGAGGTGGAGAATTGTTGGAAAGAGAGGTTATTGCTGAGGAAGTCGAAGAGGATCGTCGAGGGGTCGTCGAGTGATCGCCAAGGAGGTCGATGACAAAAGACGAAGGAAGCAGCAGCAGAAAACAGCTAACAGCAGCAGGAGCAGAAGATCGATCGACCGCCCGGTCGACCGCCCGCGGTAGCAGGTGCTCGGTCGACCGGCCCGGTCGACCGACGTGCACAACGTGCACAAGGATGGAGCTCGGTTGACCGCCCGGTCGACCAACTGAAAGTACCCAACTCTCTGTTGGGCACCCGGTCGACCGGTGGAAGGGGTCGGTCGACCGCCCGGTCGACCGACAAGCGGGTGCGGGCTGCGTTTCTGTTTTGGAAACCTGTTGGTATAAATACGGGTTTTGCCTAGGGTTTTGTGAATGCTGAAAATTCTGGAGCTCTCTTGAGATTAGAGAAGCTGCTAGTATTGTAATCTTCTTCCAAAGTAATAAACCTCTCTTTTGATTGCCCCGGGGACGTAGGCATTGAGGCCGAACCTCGTCAGATTGCTTTGTTTGCGTGTGCTTTCTCTTGGTGTTTGTTTTTGTGCTGTTTGGGATTGTTCTTCTTACTTGGGAGATTCAGGGGATTCTCATCAGGTTGTTCTCGTAGGCACAACAAAAATCCCCTGAGATTCAAGGGCCAGAAAGTTTTTATACAAGTTTTGATCCTTAGATTTGTAGATGGCTGTAATTTGACGTGTATATCAGGTAAACTAAACAAGGATAAATGATAAATGATATTTTGTGTGTCGCGTTCAGAACGCCGTTTGTGTTAATTATATGAGAATAATGATATTTTCCCTTACCTTTTCTTTTTTTGGGTTAACTGCTCTTTGGTTACTGATATATGAGAGTATATGCTAATTATGTGGGTATTTTAAGAAGTCTTCAAATATATGTATATGCCATCTGGTATTTCCTCTTGATTTTCGAATTTAATCTCTCGCGAAACCTCATGAATGCTGATGAATAGCCTGACCATCACTACCCAAAATCTGCCTTCAGTTATTTCTTCCATCAAGTTCAGTTTTGATCAATGTCAGGTTTAATCTAATCCAAATAATAGAAAATAGTAATTTGCCTAGTTATAGTTACTGGCAATCGAGAGGAAGGAACTAAAACAGATCCAGAGAATCCAAAACAGTGATCAAGACACAAAGCATCGAAGCAAGCTTCACGGCACCACTCAACTATAATATATTACACAGTTAATCAGTGCAATCATTTTTAGCCTAATGCTAGCTCAAATCAGTTGAAATTCCACGGCACGTAGGAATGCCCTCTGGAAGAAATCCTGCTCTATATAAGCACCACCAAATTATATGTTATGCATCCTTCCAACAGTCACTACAATATAATGGCTTCAACAAAAAGCAAATGCATATTCTTGCTGTTGTCCCTCTTGGCATTTGGGCTTCTATGGCTGCATCTTCTCGCACAATCAGTCCTGTGCCGATGTCTGTGAGGCACGAGCAATGGATGGATCAATATGGGCGCGTGTACAAGGATGCTACAGAGAAAGCACACCGTTTCAAGATATTCAAAGACAATGTTGAATACATTGAATCTGTCAACAGAGCTGGGAACCGCAAGTATAAACTCGGTCTCAACAAATTCACAGACCTAACTAATGAGGAGTTCAAGGCATCTCGCAACGGTTTTAAGCCTAGGCCTTCCTATGCTGCCGAGACAGCAGCAACAAGCTCCTTCAGGTACGCCAATGTCACTGCTACGCCTGCCAGGCATGGATTGGAGGACTAAAGGCGCGGTGACACCAATCAAGGATCAAGGCCAATGCGGTAAGAGAACTATCTAATAAATTGATCGAAAGGAATCAACAGAAGATAAATCTGGATTTAATGAAAATTCAATATTTTTCAGGATGTTGTTGGGCATTCTCGGCTGTGGCAGCAACCGAAGGATCACAAAGCTCTCTACTGGCAACCTGATCTCCCTGTCGGAGCAAGAACTGGTGGACTGCGATGATGGTATGGATGAGGGATGCAACGGGGGACTAATGGACAATGCCTTTGATTTCATTGTCCAAAATGGAGGTCTGGCAACAGAAGCTAGCTACCCATACAAGGCAGCAGATGGGACATGCAAAACCAAGAAGTCAGTAGCAACTATAACTGGCTACGAAGATGTGCCTGCAAACAGCGAGCCATCGCTCTTGAAGGCGGTCGCCAAACAACCTGTTTCTGTTGCCATCGACGCTGGTGGCTCTGATTTCCAGCACTATTCCAGCGGTGTATTCACTGGTGAGTGCGGAACCGAGCTTGACCACGGTGTCACTGCTGTTGGCTATGGGGTGGATCCGGATGGGACTAAATACTGGCTTGTCAAGAACTCATGGGGGACTTCATGGGGAGAGAAAGGGTACATAAAGATGCAGCGGGATGTTGATGCAGATGAAGGTCTCTGTGGAATTGCAATGCAAGCTTCTTACCCAACTGCTTGAACTGGAGGATCACAATGATTTCTAATATTCCTCTGCTCTTAATTGTGTGATATCTGTCATTTTGTGTCACATGAATGTATATGATGTTTCATTCCATCAATTCATCACTGTAATCTACTTGTTGAAACAATGTAATCACATGGTTTCAGTGACATATTAAGTCCAGAATTAATTACAATCAGTATTAATTATCATCTCCTTTCTTGATTGTTATTCTCCCTTGTAGTTCAAAATAAGAAAGTTTTCAAAATTAGCAAAAAAATTATTCTAAATACAGGAGGAGATCAAGAAGAAAGAAGAAGAAAAATCTGGAAGTAAACGAAGCACTCGCACTCACTCAAGTTTCAAGAAGAAGCAGCAGGTGTGGTATTATCAACAGTCTTGAAGGAGTCATGCAGCTCCCTGAGCATCTCCTCGTCCCTGCTCCACTCGGCATTGGGGGCGTTGACGAAGTGGGCGTACAGCTTGTTCCTGGCGCACGTGACCTTGATCAGGCTGTGGGCGCCAGCGCCGTCGATCTCGTACTCGTAGTAGAGCTGCCCCTTGTCGTCGGCGGCCTGGTTGGACTTGACCCCGTCCTGGGCGCTGGCGATGAGGTCCTGCAGGTCGACGTCGGAGAGGGCGAGGTTGTTGAGGACGGCGTCCATGGGGGCGAGGGCGCGGAAGCCGGAGAGGAAGGTGAGGTACTCCTTCTCGGACTTCTTCTTCGGGTTGTAGAACTCGGAGTCGGTGCCGTTGGTGCCCTTCTCGACCTTGGAGACCAGGCGTTCTTTCCACGAGTCAGGGACGAGGTAGGTGTACTCCGCCGTGTCCTTCTTGCTGGCGTTGCCGCCGTAGCCACCGTAGTTGGCGGCGCTGGCGGCCGTGCCGTAGTAGAGGTGGAGGGAGGAGGATGCTGTGGCGGGAAGAGGGGAGAGGAGGAGGACGGCGGCGGCGGCGAGAGAGAGGGGTTTGAGGGTGAGGGGTGGAAGGAGTTGTAACAGTTGTTGTTGTTGTTGGGGTTGTTTGAGGAGTAAAGTTTTTGAAGAGTATGAGGAGGGGGAGGGGAGGGCGAGGATGGCCAAAGGAGAGAGGAGGGAGGCCATGGGATGGGATGGGGAGGGGGGATTGGAGAAATGGCTTTGTGGATGTGGAAATGGCCTTTGCCTTATCCATTGGCAATTTGGCACAAATTATCACATAATGGTGAGGCCGCCACGGGTTCGGTTCATGTGTGTGAAATCTCCCTACCCTTAGGGTCTGTTTGGTTGTCGTAACTGGCCGTAATTCGTAGTTGTAATTGGTAAAGTCTTTTACAATTGTAAATGAGTTACATGTATGTAAATTTTACGGTGTTTGGTTGGTATTATAAAATTGTAAAGTGGGAAAGTGTATTGTACTTTACGGTGTTTGGCTATCGTAATGTATAAGTCGTAAGTGAAAAAGTTGACCACAAAATTAACTATTTGGTGATTTTAAAAGTTTTAATACTGCAAATAAATATTAAAAAAGTTAAATATTAAAAAATTTTAATATTAATATAAAAAAATATTACAAATTTGTATGACCACAAAATTAACTGTAACTGGGCTGTAAGTGAGTGGTAACTGAGTTGCAAGTGAGTGTTAGTTGAATTACGTAAGTCTTTTACGAATTACGGTCCAAACAAACGCCGTAGTTGTAACTGGGTAGTAAGTCATTTACGAATTACGGAGTTTTACGCGAAACAAACGGCCCCTTAATCACACACATTATAAGAGGACCAATTTCATATTGACATTGACACATGAATAAAATGTTGGTTTTCAGATTTACAAAACTTTAAAGTCTTTAGACTCCCTCTTATATCATATTCATGTGTCAACACAGAATTGATCTTTTTATAATATGTGTGTAGATGATACATGTGACCTGAAATTCAAGTTTGAGTAATTGTTGTGATAATCCATTCCCTTAATTTCAGAAAACAATTTTAAACAAATCTCTAAAGTCCTAATAAAAAAAATCTTACTTTATTATATTTTTAACCAACAAATCTTATATAATGTCTCGTCAGTGAGTCTGCCTGTTTACGATTGGTTGCCAATTTTAATTTTGAGTTAAAAAGAAAAAACTTATTTGCAGTTTTGAAAGAGACTTATTTGTTTAATTAAATAAAAAAATCTAGTTATTTTTTCCTTTCTTTTTCCTATTTTTTTATTTTTTTTCCCTCTTCTATCCAAAATCCGAAACCCCTCGGTGAGAGATCCTCAAATATTTCAAGTGAAATCCAAACATGTTAGTTTCCCATTGGTAATTGTGCTCATCAAAAGTCTCTAATAGGAAAATTAGACCAGAGTTATGATTTTTCATAGCATGAAATTTAATTTCATGTTTTTTCCTTTAACTTTGAAAAATTCAGACTTTTCACAGTTCATTGGAGGGGGTGTTTGGTTGCAAGCAAGTGAGCGGAAGAAAGGAAATGGGGAAGTATAATTGCTCGCTTCCCTATTTATTCAAATACCGAAAAAGAAAATAAGAAAACCCCTTTTCTTTTTCTCTTTTCTCTTTTACACAACAATTTCCTCACTTCCAAAGTGTTACGGTTAATTTTGTGGTCATGTAAATCTCATTTTAATAAGTTGTAGTACAAAACAGTTAATTTTTTGATCATGTAAATCTCACTTACATTCTAATTACAGTTCATTTTTTATTTTTCTTAATTAATTTTTATTTTAATAATATTTTGCGGTCAACTTTGTGGTCAACTTTTCCACTTCCATTTTCACATTACCATCCAAACACTGAAAAAGACAAAATATTTTCCAAATCACACTTCCCAACAATATCCAAACACTGAAAAACTTACTAACCAATTCCCAAGTTCCAAAGGGAACTATTATCACTTCCTCACTTCTTCACTTCCTTACTTCCACCTTTATCCAAATAGGCCCGGAAAGAAGGGTTGCTACTTAATGATTACTTAAATGGATCATCTTGCAGGCCTAAGATAAGTATCAATAATCTAGTAAGGTTCTCAAAAAAACTAACCAATTACTAGTTTTTCTAATGCAAAATTATAAAATCAAAATTGAGCATGTGTCACCGTAATATAGTTTGTAAAATCTCTTCGCACTGGGTAAGAGGTATGAGGTTTAACCCTCGCTTGCACTAGACGACGTCTATATTCTAAAAAAAAAATTAAAATAAACAAACAAACTGAAATTGAAAGACAAGGAAAGAACTTTAAGTCATTACTCATTAGATTTGTCACAAAATTCCCTTATATTGTCTTCCCAATTATAAGATAAAATAATAACAGGAAAAGGGTCTGGTCAGAAAAATGTACTTAAACATCACGTGATGTCACGTGTACAGAAAATGCACGAAAAATATGCGTTAAGAATTTTAAACATTATCTTTGTTTAATGATGAAAAATAAAGCAGGGGAAAGTCAAAAGACTTAAATTATTAGTTCAAAGGGTGGTTTGTGAAGTTAAGCCTAATCTAATTATTACGGCGTGATGTGTCATAAACGTACTTCTAAAAACTAACCTAGTGTTATTTTATATACCAGTAAAATGCACGTACACGAAGTGCACATGAATTTAGGGCCTGTTTGGTTAAGGGTGGAAGTGAGAAAGTAAAGAAGTGAGGAAGTGGTAATAGTTCCCTTTGAAACTATTGGAATTGGTTAGTAAGTTTTCCGGTGTTTGGATGTTGTTGGGAGGTATGATTTGGAAAATGTTATGTTTTTTTCCGGTGTTTGGATGGTAATGGAAAGTGGAAGTGGAAAAGTTGACCAAAAAGTTGACCGCAAAAATAATATTAAAATAAAAAATAGATTGTAATTAGAATGCAAGTGGGATTTATATGACCAAAAAATTAACTGTTTTATGCTACAACTTATTATAAATGAGATTTATATGACCACAAAATTAACTGTAGCACTCTGGAAGTGAAGAAATGGTTGTGTAAAAGAGAGAAGAAAAAAAGAAAAAGGGTTTTCTTATTTTCCTTTTCCGGTGTTTGGATAGATAGGGAAGTGAGCAATTATACTTCCTCATTTCCTTACTTCCGCCCACTCTGAAAGTGAGTTCAATTTTGCTTGTGATTATTTTTCCTCAGTCAAAACTTTGCTCTCAATTTGATAAGACTAACCATTGAAAATTAAAATTTTGAAGCAACATTGGAAGAAAAGATTAAGTGAGTAAAGAATGTAGGAGTTGATATTTTTCTTATTAAATTGCAGCATATTAGAAAGTCAAAGTTGTCAGTCTTAATTTTTCTTTTTGGTTTATCGTAGGATACTGAATAAATTAGGAGTATTTTTTTTAATTACAGAATATTCAGAAAACAATTATTAGAACTCATGGTTTTCGTATATTGAAAGATATATAAAAATAACTATAGGTTTCTTATTTTTTTTCTTAAATTGTGATTGTGTTAGTGAATTATTTAGTTAGGATCCTATTTTTTCTTAATCATGAACTGATTTGATTTAGAAATCCTTTTCAGTTGGAAACTTTTTTTTTAATCAATGTAAGGATTTGCTATTGTTAAGAGTAGTATTAAGATTATAATACTAGTTGTATTAAGAGTAGAGAATTTCATATAATAAATTGTATTCTCTATATATTCGAGCATTGCTCATATCAATAATACACACTTCTCAGTTTCTTCTTCAAATGATTTATCATGATATCAGAACCTCTAAAAAAATTTCTCTACTGATCGTCGCCGATATGCCACCAAGTAGCCTGTGTTGAGCCGCGCTCATGTAGTCGTGCCCAGCGTCGGCAATCTCTAAGGAGCTCTTTGGCTCCTCACAACCTTAATCTCCACAAAACCTAGATTGAAAATCTCCTCCATTAAAGGTTCCTCCTTTAAAAAAAGTCAATGTGGCACCCCATTAATGGGGGTGAATAAGATTTTTAAACTAATTACAACAATTTAAACTTATTTGAATAGATGAAGATAATAATGTTATAATCACAAGCAATAAGTAAGTAAAAGAGAAAGATAGACCAATGAGAGTAAACGCGCGATATATAACGGTTCGATCATGAACCGGCCTACTCCACTACCTAGAGGCCTTTTCTCCAAGATTTCAATCAATCTCTATTGGCAGCTTAATTTTCGAATAAAAACTTAGACTTTTACACCGCCTTTCTTTTCGGATAGAAACCTAGACCTTTACAATTGCTTCCTTTGAGGGTAGAAGCATAGACCTTCTGACATCCTTTCCGAATAAAAGCTTAGACCTTACACCAACCCACTTTTCAAGTGGTTGGATTTTCTCACAATAAGTTTTCACAAGTTGGGTTTGTTCTCTAACAAGATGAGAACCAATAAAGCAAATATACAAAGAAAAATTACAAATTTGAGGCTCTACTAGTAAGAAGAAGCAAGATCAAAAATAACTTGACATTATCAATTTAGATGCTCGAAAATCAAATTGAAAGTTTGGATCTAGAATCTATAATGTTGCGCGCGAGGCAACAACCAATGAGGAATCCATCAATAAAGATAGATGCAGCAGAGGGTACCCAGAAAACAAGAACAAAAAAACAAGAGAGAAAGCCAACACAATATTTAACGAGATTCAACAATTTGCCTACGTCTTCGGGGCAAGGGGAAGAGAGAGATTTTATTGATTCAACAACCAATACAACTTGTACCATGCATACAATTCAAGAGGGTTCTACCCCTTTATTTATAATCAGAGAGACCTAGGGTTTTAGGAAACCCAATTGGATTTGACTCCAATTCAGAAGCGAAATCTGAATCCTGAAAGGAGAATCAGATTCGCGGCCAGATACGCCTGTCGGTCGACCGGGCGATCGACCAACCCATCCACTCGACCGACCGGTCGATCGACTGAGTCCAATTGTGACTCATGCATGCCAGTTGGTCGATAGTTCTCTTACTACGGTCAACCACGCGGTTAACCGAGCTGCCCTGTGCACGTTGTGCACGCCGGTAGCAGATGATTCCTTCCAAACTCGCACGAATACGCTTAAATACTTGCAGAGAAAAACATTCAAGGGAAGTAACCTATATAATAAAATAAATGTATCCTAGTTTTTTTAGACATTGCTAAACTTGATGAGAATATTAACATTTTCCAATATTATCGGTAGGTGGTCCTTGGTCCAGAAGTTAGTTGAGATACTTCCTAGAATACCAACAAAAAATCCTTGTCTGAACTGATTTCAGCTTCCCTATATGTAGACGAAATTACCTATTCAACGATTGGGATAGCGTAGGCCACAATCATATCTGTAGTGAGCCAACTAAGCTTACGTGGATTTCTTCTGGTTCTTCTAACTGCAACGGATTCATGGACATCATCCATAACCTGTCCTTGATCCTCATCATCATCAGCATCCTGTTCGGCTACATGATCACTATCCTGTGTCACCGTGGGTATGATCTCCAAAGATACTGACCTTTCTAGAGACTTGATAAGTACAGGATGAAAGTTGACATCCCCTCTTTCAGCGAAAATCTAGATATTGAATCCTTTCTGGATTGGATCTACGAGGTGGATAAATTCTTTGACATGACTTATGTTCCCCATGGAGAAATAAGTCAAATTTGTAGCGTACAAGCTCAAGAGAGGAGAAGCCGCATGGTGGAATCAATTGCAAGTCTTACAAAGACGTCAAAGAAAGCAACATATGATGACACAGAGGCGCATGAAGCAACTCCTACAAGGTAGATTTTTTCCACCCGATTATTAACAGATCCTCTACAATCAATTTGAGAAATGCATGCAAGGTAGGAAGACTGTGTCGGCACACACGGAGAAGTTTTATCACCTTGCATCGCGGTGTGATCGAGGAGCAGCAGACTACAAGTACAACCAATAGTTAAACTATCCAATCCAGGAATGTGTTGCCATCCGGGATGTGTTCTCTGTCAATGAAGCCCAAAACAAGCCACAAAGATAGAGAGGTTACGAGCAGAGCTCCACCTTCCAGGCATCCTTTATCAATCGAAGAGCCTGTATTAGATGATGGAGTCTCGTCTGGTACACAATGACAGGTCAACCAATAGTACAGCCACCGGCCAAAGCCTCTACATCGACACCAATAACAACACCAGCGCTCGCAAAAAGCAAAGACAATCCTTATACCAAGCCCAAGGTTGGCAAGTGTTACAGGTGTGACAAATTAGGACACAAGTTCAATGAGCGTTGATTGTTATACATATTTGCATATTTTACCACTTTCATACCATGCATATTGTAAATAAAAATGTGATTTTAATCCTTTTCTCTCTATTTTTTGCAGGTCCACATTTGAAATGAGAAAAGGCCCAAATCTCTTTAATTAGCAATAATTAAAAGAGATTATTTCAAAGCCCAAAAATGAGCCCAAGGTTGAGCCCAGGATCTGGAGAATTCTACGCGCCAGCTCACGCTTCCAGAAGATCCACGTGGCTAACAACCTGTAACAAATCTGTAACAGAAAGATCCACTTGAACGGCCCTGATTTTGCCGCGCATTCCAGATTTGTGCCGCGTGTCCACGGCGGTTACAAGGCCGTTGGGGCCGAGATTTTCTCCAACAAACGGGATTCTGGAGCCTTCTCTCTGAGCCCTATAAATACAGTACCAAGGCCTGCACGCGAGAGAGAGAGAGAGATTAGGGTAAAAGCTTGTATTTTGTGAGAGAGTGTTGGTATTCTCTTAGGTTTTTAGCTCTCCCTCTTCTTCCTCCTAGAGATTTTGTTAAAGAGAGAAAAGAGAGTGTTTTTGAGAGCTTGTAAGCAAGGAGGTGACATCACTTATAAGCAAGGATTAATCAAGGCTTCATTCTTCTCTTTACAACCTCTAGTAATTTGCTTTACTTTCTTGCTTTACTTTTCTTACTTTCATCATGAATTGTTGTTTAGTTTCTTTTGTAATGGATAGCTAAATTTCTTTTACATGGCTAGCTAACAACTCTCATTGCTAACTTCTAACTCTTTGGGTGATGGCTAAATTCTATACTTGCTTTGTTAAGTCTCTTTTGCTTCCCAATGAAGTAGAGTTGCTTTCATTTGGGAAATGCTTGTTCATACTCCATATGATTCATGTGTGCCTCATTTAGAGCCTTGTTTAGAACAAGTGCCTTGATGGAACATGGAGATGGATCACCAAACATATGCTATTTGTAGAACAACTTCTTTACTTCAAGCTAATTTGTTGTTATGCCTTGAATGACTAATGAATATTGTATCTTCTTCCTTAGCATCCCTTGAGTGTCACTCCTCAAGTCCACCATAGAAAATCTATCTCGGGAACCATGAATCAATATGAGGCTACAAGCTAAGACCAAGAAGAACACTCATCTTCAAAACGAGAAAAATACTTGACCAAACAAGCAAGTCATCTCTATTGCCAATGAATCAACATGAGGCAATCATACATCACCCTTGAGTTTAGTAAGTTAGCAAATTAGTAAAGTTAGCTAGCCATGGCCTTTCTCATCTAAAGTTTCCTAAACATTTTCTTTACTAGCTTTCTTTCTTAGCAATATAAATCTCCAAAGTTCTTTTGACTTTCTTTCCATCATGCACAAATCCACATATATTTTCATTTTCTTTTCCATGCTTTTTACATTTGTTTAAGAACAAAGAAGAATCTTCGTTTTCTTTTCTTCACTACGAACCGTAAAGCTTCCATCGTGAGCTCTCCTCGAGGATCGACCCGGTATAGCCCATGCTATAACGGAGATTGGAAAGGATACATTAATCATATAAATACATTGTGGAGTGATCAAAGCACTTGAGGTTGATTCTAAACCTTCTCTCTTTCATTTAATATCTGTGCAAATACTTCACACAAAATCACACTATCTTTACCTAATCAATTTTTGGCGCCGTTGCCGGGGAGAGCAACGGTTTTTGTTTTAAAGTGAGAAATTAAACGAATCTTCTTCTCTGTTGCAGGTTACAGGTGAAGAAAACAGGAAATTTGCATTGCAGAAACATATAAGTGGCTCTGGGCCTCTGCTCTCGAAAGCAGAGACCAGTTGCCCTCTGAATTGCCGCAGAATCTGGGCCAAATCCGCAGATCTGCGGCAAGGAAGAGTGAACTACTGACAAGTTTTCTGCAGGGTTGCTTGCTCTGCTAAATACAGCTTCTGCAGTACTTAAATTCTTGTATGCTTCACCATATTCCTGCTAATAACCAACAGTAAAAAATTAGTTGCAAATTTAAAATTGATTAGACATTTGCATTCTAGGCACGTGTCTTTTCAATACATTTACTTTTACTGTTGAAGAGTGCTGGAGGCAAGGTACGTGCGCATTGCATATTGACTAGGACTCACTCCTTGTTTGATTTTTATAGCTTTGAGTGAACCTTGTTTGTTTAATCGTACACTTGCACAAAATTGACTTTAAGGGCATACCCAGTAAATAAGATAAGGTGGGGATTTCATCACCCCTTCCTTAGCCCAAAAACCACCATTCCAGCACTCACAATCCTAAGCTTCTAATAAAAACTGATAGACGTTGGCCCTAGGGACATCCGGACTCACTTAGGAGATTATCCTAAGGGGAAAAGTGTTGGAAATTGACTTTTATAAAATCAGTGTCTAGGAAAGGGATTGAGGGCCGAAAGCCCGAAGGTTGCTGGTTACTTAATTAAGGAACGTCTTTGACGAAAAACCTCCCACAAACCTTGACCTTTCCTGGCTGATTCGCTTATAGTCACAGTCTACACTAAACCTCCTGTGGACGATCTAATCAGTTAGGAGTCGTCTAGGTCCAGGATCCCTAGATAGCTTGGATTGATTTTTCTTTTTTCTTGTTTGTTATTTTTCACTTTCTTTCGCTTGAGTGATCGGTGCATGTTGATTGTGTATGCAACAGTGGTTTCGGGATCCAGATTCTGCTAGGCTTGTGAGAATTTCTACACTAGCACATACACCACTTGACACAATCCCAGTCATGACCAACAACGTTTCGTTGCAAGACAAGTTCTACCCGATTCGCACCTCACTTCCATCTTGCATTCTTCTCCCAAACACCAATGGAAATAACTTTGAGTTAAAGCCGCAGTTCATAAACACTCTTCCCCGATTCCATGGCCTAGAATCTGAGGATGCGTACTTCTTCATTCGAGAGTTTGAAGAAGTATGCTTGATGATGCGAATTTTCCAGTTGACCGAGGACGCTGTGAGACTTAGGTTTATACCTTTCGCACTTAAGGATATCGCTAAGAAGTGGCTTTATAATCTTCCCGTAAGTTCAATTTCTTCATGGGATAATTTCGTTAAGGTCTTTCTTAAAAAGTTTTATCCTATCCATAAGACAGCCCTCATGAGGAAAAATATAATGCAATTCAAGAAAGAAGCCAATGAACAATTCTGGAAGTACTTTGAGCGCTTCAAAGACCTAATAGCCCTGTGTCCCCATCACGGTATAGAAAAATGGCGTCAGTGCCAGATTATCTATGATGGACTCGATTATCAGACTAAGACACTCCTTGAAACCATGTGCCAAGGAGAATTTTTAAAGAAGGATGAAGATCAGGGTTGGGATCTTTTTGAAGCGTTAGCTGAAAAAACTATCCAGTGGGAGTCATGTTCTGAGAACCCACACCCACAACTTCCAGAACTGGTTTACACTCCATAGAATCCTCAATAGCTGCAGAAGCTAAAATAACACAACTGATGAAGAGGATAGAATTGCTTGAGTCTAGGGAGAATTCTGCTGTTAATCAGGTCAACCCATCCCCTGTGGCCAGTCCATCACCAGTGGTCAACCCGGGTTGTACCTATTGCCATGATCTGAATCATGTGTCCGAAGAGTGTCCAGTATACCATTCTCAATTTTTTCAGGAGAACTCGAATGCCGCTTATACCAGACCCAATTACAACCCATATTCCAAGACTTACAATCCAGGATGGCGAAACCATCCAAATTTTTCTTGGAGTCAGTCTGATCCTGAGCAATCTAGGTCGTCATTTCCACATCATCCCTCCTACTCAGTCACATCAACCCAATTTCCACATATACCAGAATCCACAACAATTCCAGCCCCAGTATCAGCATCATCCACCACAATACCAGTCAAACTTTCAGCCCCAGTATCAGCAGCATCCACCACAAAATCCTTCAGACAAGAGAATTTCTGATTTGGAGAAAATGATAGAGACCTTAACCAAGAACCAAGCTTCAATGATGAACAATCAGCAGCAGGACATGAACAAATTGCAAATCCAGATAGGGCAATTGGCTAACTCTCTTAATGAACGACAAAAAGGAATGTTACCTAGCCAACCTGTACCCAATCCAAAAACTCATTTCCCCCTGCACGAAGTTGAAGACTTATGCCCCAGTCAATGTCACACTGTTCAAGTCCTTAGATCTGGAAAGCAAATAGGCAACAAGGTTTCAATTCAACCTACCAAATCTGTGTCAAAGCCAACATCCTCTGTTCCAGTCCAACCCATTCAAGATACTCCTTCTTCAAGTACACAACCATCCACTTCCCAGTCCAAAGGAAAAGAAAAGGTTGATGAGCAAACATACAAGCCTGTTGTTCCCTTCCCAAATAGGCTAGCAAGTCAAAAGATGAATGCTCACATGGAGAAGATAAGAGAAATGTTTAACCAAGTCCAAATCAATATCCCTCTTCTAGATGCCATTCAACAAGTTCCATCATACGCCAAATTTCTAAAAGAAATGTGCACAAAGAAGAGAAAAGCAAACGTTCCTAAAAAGGTCTTCCTTGCCTCAAACATTAGTGAGCTGCTCACTGGTCCTATCCCTGTGAAATACAAGGACCCAGGGAGCCCAACCATTTCTTGCATCATAGGACAGACCACCATTAATAGGGCTTTGCTTGACTTGGGCGCTAGCATTAATCTTCTCCCCTTTTCAGTGTATCAGCAATTAGGGTTAGGCGACCTTCGTCTGACCCAAATGACGATACAGTTGGCAGATCGCTCTGTAAAGATTCCCAAGGGGGAGATTACATATGTGTTAATACGGGTCGGGGAATTCATTTACCCCGTAGACTTCATTGTTCTTGAGACACAGCCCGTACATAATCACAGAGCACAGACACCTGTCATTCTTGGACGCCCTTTTCTAGCCACTGCCAATGCGATCATAAACTGTAGGAATGGCTCGATGCGTCTGACCTTTGGAGATATGACAAAAGAGGTGAATATTTTCCACCTGGAAAAACAACCTCGGGATTTGGATAGTGATTCTTTTGAAATCAACTTGATAGAAGGTGTAACTAGTGAGCACGATGAGGAAGTTGAGTATGCATCCGAAGAGGAATTTGAGTTGGAGTCTGATGATTTCAACCTTGATCAGATTGTTGAGTCGACCGTGGAATGGGCCACTAATAGCACCCCTATTCTTCCCTTACACCAAGAACAGCCAGTGATAGATCCGATCCCTTCTTCTGAGCTTAAGGTTCTTCCTGACCATCTCAAGTACAAGTACTTGGATGAGAAAGAAACCCTTCCTGTAATCATTGCATCCCATCTAACTGAACAACAAGAAGAGGATCTTCTTACTGTGTTAAGGAAAAATAGAGAAGCCATTGGTTGGACCATGGCTGACATCAAGGGGATTAGTCCTTCCATAGTTTAACACCGGATTCATTTGACGGAAGATGCCAAGCCAAAACGAGACCCACAGCGTAGACTTAACCCAATCATGCAGGAAGCCGTTAGATCCGAGATCTTGAAACTATTAGATAACGGGATTATCTATCCCATATCCGATAGCCAGTGGGTAAGTCCAGTTCACGCTGTGCCCAAGAAAGCAGGGTTTACTGTGGTAGAAAATGAGAAGAAAGAGTTGATACAAACACGTCTTCCAACGAAGATTCGAGTTTGTATTGATTACCGAAAGTTGAACACTGCCACACGTAAAGACCACTTTCCTCTTCCGTTCATTGACCAAATGCTCGAGAGATTAGCGGGACATGAGTACTACTGTTTCCTGGATGGATATTCAGGATATAATCAAATCCCGATCGCTCCCGAGGATCAAGACAAAATCACCTTCACCTGTCCTTTTGGAACGTTTGCATATCGAAGGATGCCCTTCGGTCTTTGCAATGCTCCTGCAACGTTTCAACGTTGCATGTTGAGCCTTTTTTCAGACATGGTGGAGAAATTTCTGGAGATTTTTATGGATGATTTTTTCATTTATGGTAATTCCTTTGAACAATGCTTGTACCATTTGAAACTGGTTTTACAACGCTGTATGGAGAAAAACTTGACACTTAACTGGGAAAAGTGTCATTTTATGGTCAAGCAAGGAATCGTCCTAGGGCACGAAGTTTCACACAAGGGAATTGAGGTTGACAAGTCAAAAGTGGAAGTCATAACTAAGCTCCCTGAGCCAACATGCTTAAAAGACATTAGATCATTTTTAGGGCATGCCGGCTTCTATAGACGATTTATTCAAGGGTTTAGCAATATTGCAAGACCTTTGACAAATCTCTTAGGAAAGGATGTACCCTTTATATTTGATGAAGAATGTCAAAAATATTGGAGAGAGCTTAAGTGTAGACTTGTCTCAGCACCGATCATTTCTGCACCAGATTGGACCAAACCTTTTGAGATTATGTGTGATGCCTCAGACTTTGCAATTGGCGCTGTTTTAGGACAGCGTATTGATACTAGGCAACACGTAATCTATTATGCTAGCAGAACGCTGAATGAAGCCCAACTCAATTATACAACTACTGAAAAGGAATTTTTAGCGGTTGTCTTTGCGTTGGAGAAATTTCGCCAATATCTGCTGGAGTCCAGGACGATTATTTTCACTGATCACTCTGCCCTAAAGTTTTTAATGCAAAAGAAGGATGCTAAGGCAAGACTTATACGATGGATACTTCTTTTGCAAGAGTTTGATTTGGAGATAAAGGATAAAAAGGGCGTTGAGAATGTGGTAGCTGATCACTTGTCTAGAATCCCAAATGCACCAACGGAGAGAATACCAATTAATGATAATTTTCCTGACGAGCACATCCACACAATGAATGGAGAGCCCTGGTATGCTGACATAGCGAATTACCTTGCTACCGGGCAAATACCTTCTAATTGGTCAGGTCAGGTCAAACACCGTTTTATGAGTCAAATGCGGTTCTTCTTTTGGGATGAACCGTATTTATTCAAATATTGTCCTGACCAGATCATACGAAGGTGTATTCCTGAGGAGGAACATCAGAGTGTTTTGACATTTTGTCACAAACTAGCTTGTGGTGGACATTTTGGTCCACGGAAAACTGCTGAGAAAGTACTTCAGAGTGGATTTTACTGGCCCACTCTCTTTAAGGATGCATATCTCTTTTGCAAGCTATGTGATAGATGTCAAATGACTGGTCGAATCACACAGAAAGACATGATGCCCCTTACACCCATCTTGAAGTTGAAATTTTTGACTTGTGGGGCATCGACTTTATGGGACCCTTTCCTCTGTCCTATGGTAACCAATACATTTTGGTAGCCGTAGATTATGTTTCCAAATGGGCTGAAGCAATTCCAACAAGGACAAATGACAACCAAGTTGTCATTAAGTTTTTACGAGACCACATCATCTCTCGCTTCAGAGCCCCCCGTGCGATAATAAGCGATAATGGGAGTCATTTTTGCAATAGGGCTTTTAAAGCCCTGATGCGTAAATACTCTATTTCTCACAAATTATCCACGGCTTATCATCCTCAGACGAACGGGCAAGTAGAAGTTACGAATAGACAATAAACTCATTTTGGAGAAAACCGTTGGACAGAACCGTAAGGATTGGTCCATCAAACTCACTGATGCCTTATGGGCATACAGGACCGCTTACAAAACTGTCCTCGGTATGTCTCCATATCGAGTTGTATTTGGAAAACCTTGTCACTTGCCTGTGGAGTTAGAACACCGAGCTATGTGGGCTTTAAAGCAGCTGAATTTGGATTTGGATAAAGCCGGTGCTTTGAGGAAGTTGCAGATATCCGAGCTAGAGGAACTAAGAAATGAAGCATATGACAATGCTCGGATAACAAAACACAGAACCAAGCTATTTCATGATAATTCTATTCACCGGAAAATTTTTGTCCCAGGACAAAAGGTTCTGTTGTACAACTCCAGACTCATATCTTTCCTGGTAAATTGAGAACCAGGTGGTCAGGACCATTCATAGTGCATCAAGTCTTTTCCCACGGTGCTATAGAGATTCTTGATCCTAATAATGGCAACACATTTACTGTAAACGGTCAATGTTTAAAGCCATTCTTTACCACCGATGTCGTGTCACAAGAAGTTCATGAATTGGGTCTTTTTGACCCAGTTTATCTGTGACCATTCCATTTATACAGTTTCCCGAGAATTTCCCTGCATATCATTTTGGACCACTTTTGTAAATAAAATTTTGTAAATAAAAATAAATAAAATAAAAAAAAGAAAAAAAATGAGGGACTTTTGTGCTTAACAGTTTCAAATTCCTATGATTCTACTTTCCCTAGGATCCCATTCATTTTCAAACTCCTTTTCCTAGGTTGTAAATACACTTTTGACCTAGGGTTAATATTGAAAATCTCATTTTCTCTCCCTCCTATAAATACTCTCTTCACCTACCCTTTGTTGACACTTAAAAAAGACAAGATTCTTATTGGTCTGAACAATGTCTAAACTTGTTGACATTTACAAAAGACAAGTGACAGACAAGCTGAAGACCAGTTTTTACCCATCTCCGAGGGACAAGGAAGCAACTTGGACTCCACTGATCCAGCAAGCAGACAGTGAACCCGGATTGTTTCTGAACAGACCTCAGCAGGTCTAAGATGCTAGCACTTAGCATTACATGAGCCCAAAGGGATAGCCTCGCTTGAGAGGCTAATATCACTCGACTTCGCCTTGAAGCCATTCAAAGCCTCGCCAAGAAGCTAACTCGTAAACTTCGCCACAGAGGACTTCCAGCTCCGCCAAAGGGTTTCTTTCGGACTTCGCCAGAAACCGTCTCTAGCTCCGCTACGAGCTCAATGCGGGCAGCGCCACTATTGATCTGCCACGGTCAACCTTTGACCAATCAAATCTCCAGATGAGATCGGATCCAATCAGATCAAATCCAATTAAGATCAAATCAGAGATCAAATTTGGCAGTTGATTGCTACAATCTCTTGACTCTTCTAAAACGAGTAAGGAGATCAGGGGAAATCCTCCAACGATATGAAAAGGATCAAAACAGATCAAGAGGATCAACCGACCTGCCAATTCTAGCTCCGCAGAAGCTATCTTAGCCTCGCAGCAAGGTTACTTTCCAGATTTAAACAGATTTGATTCAATCTGTTTCCATATCTTCAAGGGACGATTATACCCTTGCTCTCCCTATAAATAGCCCACCAGGGGTACAAGGAGAGATATATAGATCGATCAATCGAGAGAGACGCATACACACGCATACGGACGCACAGAAAAAGAGAGAGGACTCCATAAGCAGAGGCTTCTTCACGACGCACCGTGCGCTCTCGAATTCAGAGACCTTTTAGAGAATTGCTTTCTCTAACCAGGGTGTTGATACCCTAACATCGTCCTTCTTCTCAAGGAATCTCCGGAACCAGGCGAGAAGGAATTCCTTATTGAAGGCGATTTTGAGAAGCAGCAAGAGGGTTCTACCAACCCTCTATTCTCTGATTCCCCGAACCAGGCGAGAGGGAATCTCATCGCTCACATCGTCAAAGGGACAAAGTGGTCGCGCGCTGACCAGACTCCTATCGGCACACTTCTCCAGAATCTCTGAGGAGATCTACTTGTAATCTTTTTAAGAATACTTGTAATTTAGCTCCTCAAACTTTTATTGTAAGTTTTCCCCCCTTTGCAAACATAATGGAAAACACCCTTCCTCCCTCAAACGCACAAATCCTCTCAGATCTGAAATCCTTCTTCCCGAGCCGACCTCTGTAAATTTTCCCTTCCCCAGAGCTATCTGCACTGCCGCATTTTCCCATAACCAGCCGCAGATCCGCCGCCCTTCGGCCACATCTGGAGCTCTGAAAACTTCTACGTGGCTGATTTCTATCTCTAGTGATAGATCCAGACCCAATCTTTCAAATTCTGTCCCGGGTGCCTTCTGCACACCTGCTTTTGGATTTCCCCCACGATCTCCGGGGGTGGTTTGATCTTTCCTCTCTAAAATCCTTTGCTTTAATTCCATTATTATACATGGCCCCGAATTTGTTTGTGGAAAGGGATTTTTCCAAAATTTTGAATGATAATGGGGGGTATGGGCTCATCTTTGTTGATAGATTACGTGCATGGAATTGGTATTCTTTGGTCTATGATAACAATGAGAACGATGCATATTACTGTCCTGAACTAGTTAATACATTTTATAATGCAATCGATCATGCATCTGTGAATTATGACACGCACCAATTCATAGTTCATATGCCGTTAGGTGACATCTTTGTCACAATCCCACTCATTGCTGACATCACTGATGTCCCAATTCACCCCCACCATAGCGACCCCTTGCCATTGATAGATTACATGACCATCATGGGGGTCCGCTGTACAGCACAGGACCGTGGGCTCAAAGCCAACACGACCTTTAGAAATGTGCATTGCATTGGACGCTGGGTCCAACGCAACATTTTTGGGCTTGATCATGCCACGTCCTTTAACAGACCCGTGTTACAAATAATCCATGATTTAATGACTCGAAACCACACTGTCTGTTTAAATAGGGCCATCTTCCATGCTATTCTTGACAATTCCTCCCGCACTCGGGGTGCCAAGCATTCCCATCCAATCTTAATCACACGTCTGTGTAAGAATTTCATATCAGACGCTGTTTTTAATACCTTCGACCGAGTGCTTGTTACAGTAGAGAGACCCACCAGCTCATATAATGGTTGCTTGCATGCACTCTGGACACCCAGTGCCCAGCCTGAGGATATACCTGTGGAGTCCTCTTCGGAGGAAAGCTTAGAGGAACTAGATGAGCCACAATTTTGGAGGCAGGACCCCCCAACGGAATCAAGAGCCTTCATGTCCACCATCTGGAAGGGCATGAAGAAGATCTTTAGGGGGCAGGTTCGTCTTAGGAAGAAGGTAGAGGAGCAATCCTCTCGGTTGGATAGTATGGAAGCAGCGTTGAGACGTTCGCAGTCGGCTGGACCTAGCACCACCGCTGGTCCAAAGCGACAAAGGGGATCATCTTTATCCTTTACCTATTTCATGCATCATTTCATCTTGCATACATTGGGGACAATGTATGAGATAGGTATGGGGGGGTAGATTCTAACCTAGGATTTTTCATCTTCTTTTTAGGCTTTTTATTTTTTATTTCTAGGATTTTCATTTTCTTTTTAGGCTTTTTATTTTCTTTTTTTAGATTTTATCTTTCTTAGTAGATTTTCTATTTTCTTTTAGATTTTACTTTTTTCTTTTAGAGAAATATAAAAAAAAGAATAAATTAAAAAAAGGAAAATTTTTGATCCATGTTTAAAGAATCAAACTTAACTTTAGGGATTAAGGAAACTCTAAACTAAGATTTCTAATTATAAGTCGAAAAGAGGAGTTTTGTTAGATTTTTAGGTTAAGTAATAAAGGATTAGAAAAATTACTAGATTTTAATTCTTTCTTTAGGATATATACATTAAACATATTGAAGGATTAATCAAAGACTTTGTGACTTTATTTACATATATATATAATAAAAAAAAGAAAAAAAATGTGTAAATAAATAATAAATAATAAATACTTAGCCACTAATTAAGCTAGTTAGCTGTGCCTCAAGAAGCATGGCCAGTCACGCCTAAAGGTGGTTAAGTCCTCAAATTCCTTCGTGGCCTTTTTTACTCGAGTCATCGAACCCTAGGGATGTTTTCTCATCTGGTGCCCTAAGACCGTCTGGTTTGGGAGTCATCGGTAAGAGACTCGCTACAAGGGTAAACTAGAAAGCCTAAGAATGCTAAGGAAATGTAAATAAATAAATATTGCATATATAAAAAAAAGAAAAAAAAGAAAAATGTTATATATATTAGTAAATAAATGAACTTAGTCTAAGAAAGATCCTTCATATTTATAGATGTATATATCCTAGGATTGATGCAAAATCCGGTTTTTGATCTTTTCCCTAAAAACTTAACCTAAATTGAAAACAAAACTCTAAATAGACACTTATAAGAGGAATGACAAGTTTAGGGTAACCTGAAACCTATAACTTAAGTGAGAATCTTTAAAACATGGATCAAAATTTTCACTAACCCTTTTATTTTTCTTTATGGATTTTGTGGGTGCAATCCGCTGAAAACCCTCAGGAGACAACACTCCTCCTCTAGGGTAACCTAGAGGTTTAACGGCTTGTTGCACGTGCTCAGTGCAATCGTGTCACCTACGAAAGTGGTGTAATAAACTAGTTAGGATTTTCTTTCTTTTTCTTTTTTTTTTTTTTGCTCGAGGACGAGCAAAAGCTAGGTATGGGGGTGTGATTGTTATACATATTTGCATATTTTACCACTTCCATACCATGCATATTGTAAATAAAAATGTGATTTTTAATCCTTTTCTCTCTATTTTTTGCAGGTCCACATTTGAAATGAGAAAAGGCCCAAAATCTCTTTAATTAGCAATAATTAAAAGAGATTATTTCAAAGCCCAAAAAATGAGCCCAAGGTTGAGCCCAGGATCTGGAGAATTCTACGCGCCAGCTCACGCTTCCAGAAGATCCACGTGGCTAACAACCTGTAACAAATCTGTAACAGAAAGATCCACTTGAACGGCCCTGATTTTGCCGCGCATTCCAGATTTGTGCCGCGTGTCCACGGCGGTTACAAGGCCGTTGGGGCCGAGATTTTCTCCAACAAACGGGATTCTGGAGCCTTCTCTCTGAGCCCTATAAATACAGTACCAAGGCCTGCACGAGAGAGAGAGAGAGAGAGAGAGAGAGAGAGATTAGGGTAAAAGCTTGTATTTTGTGAGAGAGTGTTGGTATTCTCTTAGGTTTTTAGCTCTCCCTCTTCTTCCTCCTAGAGATTTTGTTAAAGAGAAAAGAGAGTGTTTTTGAGAGCTTGTAAGCAAGGAGGTGACATCACTTGTAAGCAAGGATTAATCAAGGCTTCATTCTTCTCTTTACAACCTCTAGTAATTTGCTTTACTTTCTTGTTTTACTTTTCTTGCTTTCATCATGAATTGTTGTTTAGTTTCTTTTGTAATGGATAGCTAAATTTCTTTTACATGGCTAGCTAACAACTCTCATTGCTAACTTCTAACTCTTTGGGTGATGGCTAAATTCTATACTTGCTTTGTTAAGTCTCTTTTGCTTCCCAATGAAGTAGAGTTGCTTTCATTTGGGAAATGCTTGTTCATACTCCATATGATTCATGTGTGCCTCATTTAGAGCCTTGTTTAGAACAAGTACCTTGATGGAACATGGAGATGGATCACCAAACATATGCTATTTGTAGAACAACTTCTTTACTTCAAGCTAATTTGTTGTTATGCCTTGAATGACTAATGAATGTTGTATCTTCTTCCTTAGCATCCCTTGAATGTCACTCCTCAAATCCACCATAGAAAATCTATCTCGGGAGCCAATGAATCAATATGAGGCTACAAGCTAAGACCAAGAAGAACACTCATCTTCAAAACGAGAAAAATACTTGACCAAACAAGCAAGTCATCTCTATTGCCAATGAATCAACATGAGGCAATCATACATCACCCTTGAGTTTAGTAAGTTAGCAAAGTAGTAAAGTTAGCTAGCCATGACCTTTCTCATCTAAAGTTTCCTAAACATTTTCTTTACTAGCTTTCTTTCTTAGCAATATAAATCTCCAAAGTTCTTTTGACTTTCTTTCCATCATGCACAAATCCACATATATTTTCATTTTCTTTTCCATGCTTTTTACATTTGTTTAAGAACAAAGAAGAATCTTCGTTTTCTTTTCTTCACTACGAACCGTAAAGCTTCCATCGTGAGCTCTCCTCGAGGATCGACCCGTATAGCCCATGCTATAACGGAGATTGGAAAGGATACATTAATCATATAAATACATTGTGGAGTGATCAAAGCACTTGAGGTTGATTCTAAACCTTCTCTCTTTCATTTAATATCTGTGCAAATACTTCACACAAAATCACACTATCTTTTCCTAATCAAGCGTCCGAAGAGAAGACATATCAATATGGCCGATTATGAAGGAGACAATGTGCTAATGGAGACAGAGCCGAAGGATTTTGATTTCATCGAAGAACATGGATATCCTGTCGCTTGTATTATTCAGAAACTGCTTTGCAGCCAGAAGATCCCCGAAGCCACGCAGAGATATCAAATTTTCTATTTAAGGTGTTCGGTCAAGGATAAAATCTACAATCTTATCATTGACAATGGAAGGTACGAGAATATCATCTCTAGAGTACTTGTGGATTACTTGAAACTAAAGATAAAGTCGCATCATCATTCCTACGACATTGGGTGGATCAAGCAAGGCCCATGTATCAAGGTAACGGATCTGTGTCGAGTTCCCATTTCCATTGGTAAACATTATCAAGAACTCGTTACTTGTGATGTCGTTGATATGGACAATTGCCATATTATTTTGGAAAGACCGTGATAACATGACATCGATGCTACCCAGCGAGGAGGGAGAACATATATGTGTTTACTTGGAAGGGTAAGAGAGTTGCTATAAGACCAATTCCGGCGACTACAAGATCTACAAAGAAAAGGGTGCCCTCACCTATGTCCCAATGCAATCAAAGTAATAGTAACTCGAGGACGAGTTCTTTTGAAGAGGGAGTGACTAGTGTAGAAGACCAAGAGCAAAGCAAGATTTAAACAGTAGGCCAAAATAATTTAACCTGTCGACAACCCTTCTTTTGGATTATCGACAGGCTTTCCCGAGAGACAGGAATTTTCAGACTTATCGACAACGCTCTCTTCTAACCTATCGAAGGCTTTCCCCAAAGTGAGGGTCTGTCAGTATTTCCCCTTGGCTGTTAACAGCACCCCTCAGCTGTCGACAACTCTGTTACATAACAGAGTATTTGAGTTTACTTAGGATTCTGTTTTTGGTTTCAAATTTGAATTCATATAGATTTTACATTTTCTTTATTTTGAACTTTCTTTATTTTTATTTTGAATTTAACTTTTATAGATAGAATAGGACCTTTGTAAGCCTATATAAAGGCCCTTGTATTCTTATTTTGTATTGATTTTTTTATAAAACTTTTAGCAATAAACTTTTAATTTTTTCTCATATTTGCGCGTGGATTCGAGTTGTTCTCTTGGCTAGTGGATTCGGGTTGATTTTGCTCATGGATTCGAATAATTACATCCTACCTGGAGATCTCTTCAGGGTTCGTCAGCCCTAGAACGAGATATAGCCCGCATTGATTGTTTTCTTCCCTCCCGTCTACGTCAAGCTAGTGTCTTTGACCTGGCTTTCTTAAGTTATCCATAGAGCTAGCAAATTTTGGGTTTCATCATTTATATCGAGCGTGCATAGATTTTGGTATTGTTTTCTTCTTCCGCGATGCAGTGTGTCTCGGGGCTTCATGATTGCAGCAAGGAATGAAAGTTTTCATGTATACGTACAGAACTGTAAGTATTTCGAGCCCAGGAACAATTGTCCGGGTTCAGGAGAAACACTAATTGGTTACCATTCTAAGTCTTTCTATTTAGATGTTTCTTTGTCATAAAACACGGTATTTTAGTACGAAAGAGAATGAATATGGTTTGCAAAGATGCATCACATGCCAGAAAAAGAGTTTGTTAACAGAGAGAGTATTGTTTCCCATTTGCTAATAGAGAGAAACGTATAAAAGTTGTGATTTGTTTTAGTAGACAACAATTTTAACACTCTGCATAAGTTCTATCTTCTTCTGTTGTCCCGGTAAGGTCCTTCGCTCTCTTGGTCTTTGAGTAGGCCTAGGAAAGCAAGGAAGCCAAAGAAGAAGAAACCGCCAGACCAGTTAGGCCCCCCTCCACCACCACCGCCGCCGCCGCCATCACCATCGTCCCGTGGGGGTAATCCCGTGCCCCCATCATCAAGCTCTGGTGACTTCTCCTTACCTGAGACCCAACCTTTCGCCAGAATTCTCATTAAACATGATAGTAATGGATTCCAAAGCTGGCAAGTTATTGTTATGCAAGAAAAGGATTGCAGGATCTGGAAGTTTTGTTTCAAATAAAAGATGAGGAAGATAACAATATTTTTCACACCTTTAACAGAGAAAGGAAATATTAGTTCTCAATGTGTTCTTCTAATGATACTGACAAGCTTACCTTGAGTCGGAGCAATAGTAATAGTTGATGATTGGCGTGTCACGGTTTGGGTCTGCCCTTCTGCACACCTCGCGTTCTGCAGAAGAAAAATCGTGAAGAAATTGATATTTCATTTTCCATAGCAATCGATGAGATTAATACAGAAATTTGAACTTTCAGAACAACAATAGGAGAATAGAAGCAAGCAATGACAAGAAAACTATATGAACCATGCAATGAAGGTCCTCAATCAAATGATTATAAATTTATTACAACAGGAAGGGCAAATCACAAGTGCGTTCAATTATCATCTCTTTCCAAATTCCAATAATGTTTCCCTATCATAGTCAGGTATAGGTCTAAGAAGAACAGACAAAGGCCTCAATAAAGGGAAGCACTGACAATAAAAATAAACAAGGACCACAACAAAACGCCTCAACAACATATATCAATTGCCATCTTTTTCGCTATAATGTCAATCCTAATTCAAACAACTCTTAACAAAAAAAAAGGAAGATTGTGAACATGCATCAGTTACCAATTAGGTGATGGATCATCCAAGTCTAGGAACCACTGATGAAACAGTGTCTGAACTACCACTGAAATGGCAAGCATCCTTGACAAAATCTCGCTGTGTCGATAATCGTTTACTTTCTCTTAATGCAAGGTAAATTCTCCAAACAATTGTAACATCACTAACTCAAAAAAACTTGATGATTCAATGGAATAGATGATTCCTTCCAAACTCGCACCAATACGCTTAAATACTTGCAGAGAAAAACATTCAAGGGAGTAACCTATATAATAAAATAAATGTATCCCAGTTCTTTTAGACATTGCTAAACTTGATTTTCCAATATTATCGGCAGGTAGTCCTTGGTCCAGAAGCTAGTTGAGATACTCATCCTAGAATACCAAACAAAAAATCGACAGACTCTGAAATTAAATGATTAAAGTATAGTGCTAGCATGGATCCGTGAGTAAGTGTGAATGAAGAGCAAGTTCACACTACATATGAAGACTAAAGTGATTACAAAGGAAAGCTTCACATGTCAATTTGATAAACGGAAACATCTTCATCTTCAAACAAAGACACAGAAAGCGGGTGTGGGAGGAGCTGAATACAGATCAGCGGCAATAGTCATGAGGAAATGGGAGGAGCTGAATACGTATCAGCAATACTCGAGTAATTTAGTAATCGAGATACCCGCGACAATAATAGGAGACCACATGGGTTTCCATTTTTCCCTTAATGATTGGCAAGTACAAGTCTAAGTTTGAAAACATAACAGACAACATAGTGATTTTAAAACAAGCATCCATTACACAGAACACAGAGTATCATTGTTACACTTCACTTTCAACCAAAAGAGGTATATCTTCTTGTGAGCAGTGATCATGGTTTACACATGTTGTTAAAGGATTTTTTGTGCCTAATGATTAAACATATTCATTTGGTTCCTATAATACTTGATAATAACCCTGACTTTGTATCTGTACCGTTAAGAAAAGATGGACGGAACACTGAATACATAAAATTTATACATTCAGCAATTACAAATAAATGAGGAATGAATTTAAGAGTTGGGTAAAATGTACAAAGGAACCACACATTCTTATAATCTAAATTTGGAGTTACCATCTTATTCACATGCATGTCTTTACCATGATCTTTCATCTTTTTGTTAAAGAATATGTAACCCCCCCCCCCCCCCCCCCCCCCAAAACAAATTAACCAAATGAATAGAACAAAGGAATTCTATACAGGTAGTTAAGTTTATTAGTTAACTAGTTACTAGTTAACTAGTTACCCACTTCATCTCCATTGTGAATTGATCTCTTCTTTGTGGGACTGCTTTTATTTTTAGGTGAATGTCTTAATAATGTACAAGTTTGCATTTACACATGTTTATATTTACAGTTTTTAGAGATGAATGGTTATTGTTGTTTACATTCTCCTTCTTTATTACCATGTTATTTAATTTGTACAATCAACATGTTTGTTGAATGTTGTGCTTCATAACAACCCAAATTTACACAGTAAAAGTGACAAGGGCTATATACACCTTTACCCTCTCTGAAAGATGCTTCTTCCTTCCGCAAGTCTTATGATAGACATAATTTTGAATCCATTTTAGCATATGCAGCCCTGTGGCCCTTCCTTTATAGTTACCTCAAATAAAAAGCAAATGGTCCACTTCAAGTTGTCTAAGAAATAAAAAACAAATGCTCATGACATCTATACTCATATTTCATACAGTTGGATATTAGAGATTCATTTGTCAAAAAAATGAATACAAAGTTGGATATGGACAAAAAAAAATTGCATCTATATCCAAATTTTAAATAAGTGGGTGTAGGATATCTGTATTTGTCCAAACATAAAGATGGAGTTGGATACGAACCGGATTCTTCATATTTATATCCAAATTTTAAAAAAATCAGGTATTGAATATTCAAATTTGTCAAAAACAAATATAATAATGAATACAAATTGGATATCTTTTTATCTGTCAAAATTGAATATGGGGTTGGATAAGGACCAAATTATTAATATCTCTCACATTTCGAACAGTCAGACAAGATATCTTATTTCTTAGAAAATAAACACAAAATGGTACACACTAGATTATTCATGTCGAACAAGAAAACTAATATAGAATCAAGTGTTGAACGGACTACACGGGCATATATTGTGGAATATTTACAGATTATAATTATATAATGGCTTATTTTCTTAATAACCCCTTACACTTTCATGAATTTCTCATAAAACCCTCCTCAACGTCCGAAATCTCAAAACATTCCCATCTACTGTCTTCAAAGTTCTCAGAAACCCCCCCACCGTTAAATGTCTGTTTGGTTGGTGGTCAAGAGTCTTTCACGTGTCTGTTTTATGATGAAATTATAGTTTACCATATCTCTACGTATTTCTTTGTTTAAAGTTAAAAACTCCCCACACCCACCCACAACCCCCCCCCCCCCCCCCCTCCTAACATCTTCTTCCCTTAGGACATAGTTGAACCCATTCTTTCTCATCTCATCCCCTTCTAAAATTGTATGCATGTTTGAAATGTCATCTTGAAGCGCGACGAAGAAGTGCTTTTGTGCTGTTTGAGCTATGATTGGTCATTCCTCTTCTTTCAAAATTGTAGAGAAATTTGAAAAAAAAAAAAAAAAAAAACCCACGCAGAAGTAATCTACTCTCACAGAGGTAACAAACCCTAGATCTATCCAATTCATGACTTACCTCTCCTTCCCCAAATGCGAGTAGGGTTTCCATGATGGTCGACCACTCACGGGAGCCTAGGTGTCTCCATGAATGCTGATGGATGCACACTTCCATTCGATTTGTGTTCGTTTTGAGTTTGGGGGAAAAAAGTGTAGTGTGGGTTGGTTTGGTGGGTGAGTGAGAGGGGGTATTTTGAGGGCGAAAAAATGAAAACCAAACGTTTTCGTTACCTATTGAGAGGAGGGCAAGAAAGTCACTTCCAGCTTCTTGTTAACGCCGTTATGGCTTAACTGAAAATAGATAGTTGAGGGGGGGTATTTTGGGATTTAAGAATTTGAGGGGGTTCTAATAAAACCATTAGAGGTATTAAGAAATAAGCCATATATAAATTAATATGTACTCTTGTAACAAAGGGCCTAGGAGTTGAACCCTGGACTTCAGACAAACAATCCATGTCCTTGTAACAATCATATCTTGATGACAAACACATTATATGCATCTATTTTTCTCTCTATGTAATAGTATATATAATATATCCTCAGATCAAACTATGCATATATATAGATATAGACTTGTGTCCTTCCAAAAAGATTTGAGCCCGAATTCTTCCAACTAAAATACAACCCTCCGACATTCGAATACAAGATCCACCATGTTAAAGTTGATATATATTATTTCAATTATCTATAAACCAAAAATCAAGTGTTTTGAATACTTTTTGCCCATCCATCAAGCGGCGCAAAATAAACGGCCGAAAGTAGTGAGTTGGTTAGATCTATGTCTTTAGATATACAAATCTCGATCCGGCCATTTGATTATGATCTAAACATTTAAAAACCCCTACAAACCAATTTTTGTTAGGCTTCAAATGTTCTACAACGTTAAACTAACCAATTCA
Source organism: Agave tequilana (assembly GCA_038442645.1). Classification (NCBI taxonomy): domain Eukaryota; kingdom Viridiplantae; phylum Streptophyta; class Magnoliopsida; order Asparagales; family Asparagaceae; genus Agave; species Agave tequilana. Next base: position 113,442 of record JAVJIF010010795.1, read on the forward strand.
CTATTTATGCCGTCCGTTTTCCCCCTACTTGATGCATGGGCAAAAAATATTCAAAACACTTGATTTTTTATTTATAGATACTTGAAATAATATAGATCAACTTCAACGGAGTGGATCTTGTATTCGAATGTCGAATGTTAGTATTTGAGTGGGAAGGATTTAGTCTCAAAGCCTTTTGGAAGGACACAAGTTTATATATATATATGTATATATATATACACACATATGGAGTTGATCCCCTAAGAACGGTTCTCACGGATTTCTGTGAGAACTTTCATGTGGGTTGTCAGATCTGACAGATCAAATCAAATAAAACCATATCTCTATCAGATCTGACGACTCACATGAAAGTTCTAACAGAAATCTGTGAGAACCGTTCTGAGAGAATATTTACAAATTACAATTATAGAAAGGTACACAGTAGATTATTCATGTCCAATAAAAAAGTAATATTGAATCAAATGTGGACCGAACTACACGGGTACATATTGTGGGGTATTTATGACTTACAATTATATAATTTAAGGGTTTTTAGGATCTGGGTCCCAAACAAATCTCTTATTTAGATATTAGTCTCCAACAATATCATATTTGGATATTAGTCCCTCACAATATAAAGTTCACTTGATATTAGTCCTTTACTATTTATTTCATCCAAAACTTATAAGTAATCAAAATAAAACTATAACCAGAATGTTAAATTACAAATTTGTCTAAAATTTTGGAGTTGCATGAGTGAGAAAGATCGACAAAATTGTATTGAACAAAAGTTTTAGAAGAAAAATTCTGTGCGGAAAGAGAAGTATGAGTAGAAGCAGCTAATAAAATAAAGAAAAAAAAGCAAGAATGTTATTGGGTAACTTGAATCGATACACATAGTGAAAAAAAGTAATAAGGTAAAGGGCTAGTATAATTAGGGAGAAATATAATATACCTTGTTTTGTAATAATCTTTTTAGCTAGAGGGACTTATAACAAGTAAGTAGATTGTAGAGGACTAAAATCTAAATATGATATTGTCAGACTAATATCCAAATAAGAGATTTGTCATGGACCTAGATCCTAAAAATCCATAATTTAAAATGTACTCTTTTCTTGTAACAAAGGACCTCAGACTTAACTTGGGACTTTGCACCATCCTGAACCTGTAACTGAGTCATTCCCGGATGGCGTACCATTATATGCATCTATTCTTCTCTTCGTAATAGTATGTATGATACATAATATATATTATTATATATTAAACTATTCTTTAAGATATCCCTCTTTCCATTTTTTGGGTTGTGTGTTAAACTGGTGCCAACTGCAAAGGAAAAATATAAATTTCCTTCCTCACAAATCATTGATCACCTACATTATTTAACCACTATATATAAATGATACTTTAAGTTTAGTTATAGTAGCAATATATCAATTTAATTAAATGTATATACTTGAGAAGAGCCGTGAGACGAAATGCGCGAGATCCACTAGAAGGCAACCACACTTGTATCTGTGTTCATAAAGAATGAGAAATGCATGATAAGATATTGGTGATTTTGTGATCTGACCTTTATATATACCGGATCATACGTATAAGTAGTTTTGGGTCTAAAAATAAATAAATAAGAATATATTAGGTCTGTAGAATTTTTGAATTACGTGGGTTTAAAAATACATCAGTTTTAAAAGGTAAATACAAAATTAATTTTCCATCATGTGTGTGGGAATATTCCTTTCAAGATGCCTTTCTCTTTAACTAGGCCATGCTAGATGGCATGTAGATATGCACTATTTTTCTCTAGTATAATATTATATATGTATATATAATCTATTATTATACTATTTTAGTAATGTGTTGTATATATTAATATTAATATTATACTATATACACATTATATTCATTAGGAAATCCCTCCTGTAATTTTTTTGAGTTCACATGTTAAAATGGTGCCTAAGTGCAGGGGAAGAAAAGGAATATTCATTTTTTTCTTACTCTGGTGATAATCGATTCTATTTGACAATTATATTAGTTAAATGGTACTTGAATTGTAGTATAGTAGGTTAATTGAAGTGTCATAGAACAAGACAACTGAGACAAGCCGCAAGGGCAAAACATGTGAGATCCACCATAAAACAACCATGTTCATGGTTGCATCAGCTGTGAATGACAAATGCAGATAAGATAATGGTATTTTGTATTCTGTAATCTAATATTTTCATAATCTGTATTATATGTACTAGCACTTTTGGGTCTAAAAAAGAAATGAATAATAAATATGTTTGATTTTGTGGTACCTACAAAATGCCAAATTTCTTGTCTGACTCTAGCTCAAAGCGCAAGTTTGTTGTCACAACATGTACAGACACGGGTTATCCATAGTTTTTCATTCTATACTGACTGCAAGATAATCATGCTTCAACATCAATAAAATCACCACCAAGTCCAACAGAACAAGAATGCTCAAATCGCAGGATTGTAGGATCATCTTCAAGGTTTTAAGTAGCCCTCATGGGGATCCTTTCTCCAGAAATTAACTTCTCTATATAGTTCTTTTTCCCACATGGGAGTCCTCCACATAGAAGTAATTCTCCTTGTTAGAAGTCCTCAAAAAATCTCTCTGTAAGCAAAGTGGCCTCCTGTCCTTCATCTATCTTGGTAATTCCCTAACAAGCACTTGTGAAACTTCTATCGTGAAGTTGTGTCGTGAGACAACTATCCACTTGTCAAATCCACGTATGAGACACGATACTTCTGTTTTTGTGTGTACTTCCAACTGTGTGTGTGTGTGTAGTGTTGTGTCCTTGTTGGCATGTCATGTCAGTGTCCATGCAATACAGAAATGCGCTAAATTTAATGTTTTAGAGAACAAATTCTTTGATAGATCTTTGGGAATGGCTTGATTTCTATTTTGATTGGACACGGCAACTGTAATAACTAGTTAAAGGATGAGTTGAAAGTCGCTGATAATCATTTATGGCTATTGCTCCTATAGAGTTCCTTATATATAATCAGAAGCATGTTTCTAGTGGCCTTCTCATCTGTCTAGTCGAGGAAGAACGCTGTACATCACCTAGCACTGATGATGTCAAAGCAGCAAATAGGCATACAGTTTGCTTGAAACTTTCTAAGTGAAAAATTCAATTGAAAAACAAGATAAAACAAGAGAAGAATGAGGAAGAAAAATGATGAAAGCGACATAGAAGGGGAAAGGGGAACAAAAAAGAAAGAAACTATACTTAAATGAACATGCTTTGTTTAATTATTCTATGTTTTTCTTTTACCATGTTATATTTCATAGTTTGGTAATATGTATGCATGAGGGACACATATGTCCTGGTGTAGGCAGACGCCCACACTGGAATTTACAAAAAATTCAAGCACTATGGAAAGTGTCAAAGTTTTTCCTCAATAACTTCATGCTAAATATACTTGGTCACGAAAATTTTGCTTGTGAAGCTCATCTCAATTGGCAAGGCTTGGAAATAAATAATTTGACGCACTAGGTTCAAGTCCCGGTGGTGGCTTAATTCTTTTCAATTTTTTCAGAGTCCCTTTTATGTTTCTTGCTTTTCTTGTTTGAGTCCATGCTGAGGATGATTTTTTGTTCTTCTTTTATTTATTTTATTCCCCTCTAACCATCAGAAAAAAAGAAACTGATTTAGCTCTCAAACCCAACAACTAACCCCTTTTTTGTTTCTTTCTTTTTCGTGTTCTTGCCAAAAATTTTGTTCGTTTTTTACTTTTTTCCTCCCCCTCTAACTATCACAAACCCAACAACTAATTAATCTCTCAACCTAACAAAAATACTTAGTAATTCTCTCAACTTGAAGGATATACGACTAATTTAGAAAGTTAAACAATTAATGAGAAGTGTCAATTGAATAAAGTAATTTAAAAACTCTTATTATCCAAAAATAAAAATAAAAATCTAGATTACATCCTACTAAAAAAAGTAATTGAGGTAAGATTCCAAAGGCAATTAGGATATATAATTTAAATATTTTTACATATTATTAACTGAGGCCTAAGCATAATTTTTTCCTTTAGATAAGAGGTATAACTGGTCCCTTTCTAATCCAGCATCATAGAAAAAATTAGCAAATCTATGACAACTTCTCCCTTTTCCTTTCTTTTCTTTTCTTAAGAAAGGTCATAGGGTTGTTACCCCCCTTTGAAACTGCGCCACAACTCGACCTCATGCCCTTACCAGTGAGCCAAGTTTCAAGGGAATGTCCACGTCTATTCGAGATAGCAGATTTTAAAGCTCCCGGTTCAGAGTTTAATATTTATTTCAAACTTTTCTGCAAACATCACGCATACGGTTTTACTAAAATTCCATTATGCCCTTACTGGAAAAAAATCTTGTGTACCACCATTGATTGTGTGTGTGTGTGTGTGTGTGTGTGTGTGTGTGAAAAGAATAGGACACAGGTATGGTCATATACTTGCATCATATTTTTTGAAAAGTTGTATAGTCATATCTAATCGTCTTAAGACATATACCTCGCATCCATTTGCGTGCTTCACAGGATAGCTTATAAGACAAGGGTATTTGAGTCAATGAACCTATCACATGCATTGCTTCTGACAACTTTTCACTTTGATGGTAATTATAGTTAAAATAGGAGGAAAGTTGATAGTATTTAAATATAATTAAAACTGTATGTGGTAATTTCTTATGTAAGTGTTGAAAGTGGTACAAGAGCCAAATGCAAAATGCCCATCCCGGATCCACAGAAACAAGTATTATAGGTCCGAAATGAATGCACATATACCAAGTGCCTTTTAAAGCATAGCTATTACTGTAAATGAAACTAAGTGCTCAGGAAGTAGAGAGCCCCAATTCTAGCCTATGTCAAAATACTTGTACACGAACTCATGCTATCCAAAATTCACATTTGACAAAGCAATCAGGAGCATCAGAGACATACTTATCTTCACAATCTAACTAGACATTCAGAAAAAAGTAGCATGAAGTTTGAATGAACTTTTACTGCCCTAATCCCTTACATTTTCTCGCTTAGCTGTTCTAATCCAAGTTCCCTATGTTAAAATCACTATATCCTACAAAAGAAACACTCAACAAACATGAAAGGTGTCACCCATCCATTATCAGGACACAATTTTATAAGAATGTTTCGCCTTGTTATACAACATGAAGAGGAGATAGGGAAAGGAGAGATCAGAGATATAAGAAGAGGCAAACACTTTGGAATCTGTTCTTTTTTTCTTTCAGAAGAAACCCTGGAGTTCTCAATGTAAGAGAGGGACTCTCAATGTAAGAGATAGTCTTACATACTTGGAGATGTAATCATGTCCTGTAAAAATGTCAGGCAATTTTGAGAACCAAGTCAATTATGAAAACCAAGTCAAATGTCAGGCAGTTCCATCTAGGTAGGTGCTAAGCTACTCTCTCATAGTCATAATAGGTCTATAATCGGTAAGCTAGAGAAAATCAGCCATCTATCCATCTTGTTTTAGCAGAGTTACTTTTTCCGGTAAAGCTTCTTGACCGAATCCTCAGGACACTGCTGTTTGAGAGCTTGATGTTGATGTCAATCCCTTCAGAAGTTGTGTTTTCGTCACTAGAGAAAATCAGCCTTCTAACCCATCTTGGCTTAGTTGAGTCGTAACTCTCCTCTCAAAGAAAGGTTCTTAAGGATCCTTCAGATACCAATTCTTGAGAGTTTTGTTTCTGGTTCAGTCCCTTCTGAGAGTCGTGGTCTCGGCTAGTTTTGATGTTCTCAATAAATTTCAGTCTTGTTTCAATTTCAGTGTTGCGTGTGCGCGCGCAGTTTTGGGGGGGTGGGGGAGACTAGGCTACTTTTCATCCTTCCAATTCAAATTCAATAATAGATCACTCAAATGGAAAACCCACTCAGTTGAACTTGATCTATATCATCTAGGTGCCTAAAAACAAATGATTAAATGAATTTCTGTTTTCTTTCATATGCATCAAGTGGGCTCCTATGCATCAAATGGGCGTAAAACTGACTGTTGAGAGTCTTAGAACTATAATTTGAAGCATACAAATTGTCGATCCAAAATACATAAACGCTTTAAAACCACTTATACAACAAGTTTAACATCTGCTATAAACTTGCTAATTTTAGCATCCACGTTTAAAACTTAAAATTACTTGAATTTTGGTATTTCTTTTAGATCTTCTAAGTGATGTATATCATTTGAACAAAGTGGACCTTTAAATTTTTTTCCTTTTTCTTTCTACTGATTGAATGGGAAGAATATGCTTCCAAATTCTTAAGTGGCCATGGGGGTGTATCGAAAACAGGATCTACAGCTGACAATACTGAAGCTGACATGCACCGGTCCCCACCATTAGATCGCTTAGGTCTGCTGAAAAACATCAACATAATGTCATTTGATTCTATCAGAGGGTCAAGTGAAACTTATCAATTAAAACAGATTTTGGGTTTTGAGTTCCTAAACCCATCAACATCAAACTAAAATGCTATTCAAACCCAAGCTAAGAGATCTGTCTGGCTCTTAGTTTTCCCAAAAATCAGTTGACTAATGTTTCAAAAGCATGTCCAATCATAACCTACACTACACATTCCTCAGCTCCTCCCTATCAGATTGAGAAATGTAGGATGATGGTAGCTGGAAAGCAGTCCTCAACTTCAGCTACTTGGGAAAATACCTTCTTTTGGTGTTTCTGAATTTCCCTCCCTCTCCTCTTTATTGTAATTTTAAATATTAATTGGGGTTTATGTAGATCCGAATTCTCCCTCCCTTCCAAAACCCACTTAACTAATGTTTCAAGAGCATGCCCAGTCATTACCTACATTACACATTATTCAGGTCCTCTAGATCAGATTGGCCAATGTAGCAGGATCGCAGCTGGAAAGTGATTCTAAATTACATCTTCTTTTGGTGCTTTTAAAGGTTCCCTACCTACCTCCTTTTTTTGGTATTTTTATAATATTAATTAAGGTCCCTCCCTCCGTATGCATATCTAATTGTCTTGTTATAGTTTTCTTATAAATTTGTTGTTATGTCAGACATCATTGATTATTTGAACTTTAGGTGGTCAGTTTCTGGAATTTTTTATTTTTTAGGCTTAATCAGATAAATCCAAGTTTTAAAGTTACTTCGGAATCAGCTCCAGTGGAAACCAAGAGAAATGGATGAAATACACAGTTTGAGAATAATCTATCCTTGTTAATTGTTATAGACATGGATGTCCTATATTTTCCTTGTTTTACATCTACAATTCACATAACACTAAATCCAAGCTACTAACATCTTATAGGTTTTGGCATATGTATCGTGCTTTGAGTTGCCTAAAATAAGATTGGCTGCCCGAGATCAAAAATCTAGCTCTCAAAAGTTCCAACATATGATGCGTCAATTAGGGTGGCAATTATGACCTGACCCGATTACTCAACCTGTAATTTGTACGTTTGGGTCAAGCATATACAGGTCTGGGCCATAAACAGGTGAACCCGCCTAACCGGTTTATTGAACGGCTCGGGTGTGGGTATGAAGCTTGACTCATTTAACCTACAGTATGACCCATTTATTTGAGATATATATAAACTTCAAAATCGTAACCATATAGAAACTAAAAGGTAAACCCATTGATATCATAATTTTATTCAATGTTTTGGATAAGTTTTCATGTGTTTATTTAATAAAGTTAAGATTTTATATAAAATTTGATGTTAAATTGTTGATGATATTTTTTTTCTCCTTCTGTGTTGTATAACTTTGAATTTGAATCATTTAATTGTGTTTTAAATTTAATAAATGGGTTAATCGGGTCACATAGAGACGGTCTTTTTTAAATCCGGGTCAGGTATGAATATGCAATACTACATGTTTATTGAAACTCAGCTGAAAGGGTCAACTATAGTCAGGTTGGCCCGACTTTGACCCGATCCGGTTATGACTGGGCCTGACTCAATTGCCGCCCCTAGTGTCAAGTATGTTTAAAAAAAAGAGATTGAAAAAAAAAATAAGAAGTGGTAATTTGGGTGTAGATTTGGGAATACAAGCTACAGCAAACAAAAGTAATTTGATGGAGGTTTTGAAGCAACATACCATAGCAAATTAAAGAATAAGATAGTGACAAATTACAGGCTATGACTCTGGTGTATTTTACTAAAATACGATAGCAATGAAGATGAGAAACAAGGAGAGATTGTGAAAGTTATAAATCAGATGACAAGTAGGACCAAGATTCTGATGTGGTACAATGCTGTAAATAAAGGTTTGGGTAATCAATTTTTGTTTGTCTCTAGGTTTCTTTCCAATAGACTTGCAGGTTATTGGTATAGTGATAACCATCATGCATATCACAGCTAGTTGTTTTCAAGTGATTACTGAAATCTCATCAACATTCCCTTCACATACTTTAATTTGTTTGTGATCTTCAAATGAATAGGATGATTTCTTATATGGATACACTAAATATAACTTTGTGCCTACTAGAGAACCTTTTAAATTTCTCTCTTCTTATATCAGATTCCAGTTCAGTTCTGTGATCTTCAGCACCAATGTTCTAAAAAGCGGTTTCAGTGCGCGCGCGGTCCGGGAGCGCATAATGCTTAAACGGTTTAAACGGTGATTAAACGGATTACACGTTTTATTATTATTTTAATATATAATAATATGATAATACTTAAAACATGAAAATATGAGTTCTATAAACTCTAAAAAAAAGCATAAAAGATATAGTAAACATAACTTGAAAAATTAAATTGCTAGAACAAAGAAGAATTTAAAAGTAACAATGACAATCAGTTCGAAGTACATCAATGTACCTCCTCCTCCAACAACTATAGCTAAAAAATGCTTTTTAAATGAACAAATATATGTATTTCTTTCAAAAAGCAACATACTTCCAACAACTTTGGTTCACTGTTAGATGCAACTCTATCCTACCCACGCTTGAGGCACTCATCAGCCTATTAAAAGAAACAAAGACCATTGGTAAGAACTTGGACAAAATACGTGCACGCGATGGGGGAGAGAGAGCTAACCAAGAGAAAGTCGTCGTTGACACATGAGAAGGTCATCGTTGACGCTTTGCTGCTGATCAGAGAGCTAATCACAAGGGGAGATCTTTGTCGACAAAGAGGGAGGTCGCAGTGGGAGGATCAACTGTAAGGGAAGGTCGTCGTCGAAAGGAGAGTTCGCCATAGGAGGATTAACGCTTTGTGAACTTCTTCGTCGTCGAGCTTTGGGAGCTCTAATTTCCCAGGAGGATCGTTGCTGCCGTGAGCTTCGAGAGCTTCAGATAAAATTAGGACTTCGGGACCTTTGTCGTCTCATCGCAGTGAGCATCGAGAGCTTCTTCGTGAGATTCAGGAGCTTCGTCGTCATCGCAGGAGGATCAAGGATGCGGATATTAGGGCCCGCGAGCCCTAGTTCTCCAACACGTGACAATTTATGTCCTCAATTATTGGATCGGGTTTGAGTTCAATTAGCTTAATGGATTCGAAATTCGAATCCATTTAGAAAATAATTGAATAACGTTTAAACGGACGCTAATTAATCACTGATTAGACGCTTAATCATCGCTTAAGCGAATTAATCACCTGACTGAGTAATCGGACCGCTTTCTTCAAGTTATGCTCGTTTTAGACCGAAAACATTTAAGCGGATGATTAATCGACCGCTTAAACCTTTTTTTAGAACACTGTTCAGCACCTAAAGGCAGCATCTCTTGCCAAGGCTGATAAATAATGAATAAAAGTTAGGGAAATGACATTTCCATCTGTCTAGGTTAGTCTCTAAAAAGAGAGTATCTATCAGTTGGTCTTTTGCTATCACAGTTAAAGCATCTGGGGTAAATGTGATCTGTGCCTAATCTCTTGACTTGCTTATTCTTGATTCTATACGGATTCTTTAGTTACCGTATAATCGCTGCTTCTTGATGATTCATATTGTTCTCTTCAGCTGTTATTGTGGACACCTCGGGATGTGTGTACTCAGTCGATGGAGACATGAGGTATATGGTATATAAATGAGGGTTTCCTTATCTGGATTATCCCCTCGAGATATCAATTAATCTATCTACTGAGCCCGTGTAACTGGTTTTATCACTGATGTACATCTTACCACTTGATGCCTCTTTCATATTCGGGTGTGTATGCTCACACGGTTTTCAATGCATGCTTTTGATTCGGATTTATTAATACACGTGTGCTTGTCCCTGCACGCCACTTGGCATTCACCATATCACTCGTTGGGGAGTTTCTGACTGGAGGTTTCAATGTTTCTTTATTAACACAAGGAAACTTTGGCATTTTATTTTCCTATATTCAACTTGTCCTGTAAAGATCTACAAATTACAATAACTAAAATAGTAGACTCCAACAAACAAGATATGCCCACATCGCTAGGTGTTTTCTGCTTTTATTCTTTCACAGCAACACATAAGTCAGCGTTAGATGTTAGTACTGCCAATGGAAAAACCAATATGGACAATATGTTTTTAAGTATAAAAAGCTAAAATACAAGCATATATAATTACATATACACCATCAATCTACAGATAGATTTATTATGTATTTTGGGTTTTCACCAGAGGTACAATTCCACGAGAAGGCTAATAGTTTGAACTTTGAAACAAGCCTAGATTTGAACTATACCCTTCTGGTTTACGAGTATATCATCCTCTACTCATAAAAATTCTCAAACAACACAACTTTCTAGATCTAATGGTATCCACTATAAAATTTGGCAACCTCAGCTCTCATGTATGACAGTGTACCTCAATTGTAGAAGTTCACAGAATTAAATTATGAACTATCTAATGCCTTGTACTTGTAAATATATGTAAAAACTACTTACCAGTGCAGCAACACATATAACTGATTTTGAAGGCAGTCGCCGTTCATAAGAAATAGTATGCGCAACTTTGAATGGTTTAGGCTGGCTGCAGGGCACTGCTAGACCATACCCAGTGAGTTGAAGACACTTGTGTTTCCAAATCTCTGTAGTTCCTGAATCAAAGAATCAAGTAGGTATAAGTGTCAGCTTTAATTGGTAAATAAAGAAGACAAGGAAATTAATCGATGCAAAAAATCAACAATAAACTCTAATGGGAAGTCAAGATATCTGCAGCAGCTGAATGTCAAAAATGTAATATGATTATCAGAATCGAGGATAGAATAAAGATTGTTACAATGAAGCGTAAATGTGAAGATGACTGGATTAAAGTTTGTAAAATAAAAATATCAATATCTCTTCACTGCAATTTGTAAAAGATGTTTATTTAAATTTGCATGTCACTCTTTCAAACAGTTAAACTTACAAAAGTATCATTTCCTCACTAAAAATTTGAATCAATTTTTATTTTGATATACGTGATCATATAGTCCATCGTGATTTAATCCTTTATGGAGTCCTAAAAACTTATTTTCATAAAAGTGTTTTAATTGCAATTTGAGAATGTTAAATGTAGCAAGATTGGTCATCCTAATATATAATTCTGCAAAAATAAAATAAACTATATTAGATTTTGGAAGATTTATTCTAAAGTTAAAGTAGAACTATAAACAAATCAGACGATGAGAATGAAGAATGGAAGTAGATTTTTTGAATAACTCAACTCCTGCATGAACATACATATATAACTATGTAGCATGGGTGCTTCTGTTATGAAGTCGTACGTGTGTCCGACACTTTGTGTCCGACACTCGACACTCTGACACCCGTGTCCGATACTACAACACTTCTAGAACACTTTTCAAACTTAGCCTCAAATCATCTACAGATTTTTTTTTTTAATTTATTTATTTAGGACACTTGTTAGGCACTTCTTAGAGACATGTTTTACATTGTCTTACACTTCTTTGGTTAGATTACATATTTGAGATACTTATTTACTTACCCGTTGTACCAAAGACTATATTTTAGTGAAAAAAATACCATCAAGATCTTAACTTGTATAAAACTATCATAAAAATGTGTTCGCTCAAGAAAGTTCCAGACGATGTTCATCGTAAATAAGAAGTTTGTTCTCGAAAAAACTAATAAAAATTCACATTCAAATATATAAGAATTGTATAGGAACCGAAATAGTCTTTTATTTTCTTTTGAAGAAACACAAATAGATTTTTTATGAGTAATGAGCAGACAATTTCAATTATGATATTCGTGAAGAAAGAATCACAATGAATGAAAAAAAAAGGAATATCTTGAACCCAACTGATGTAATATAGGATCGCAATCACCTTCGAATACAAATAAAAAAAGAAGAAAAAGGACTAAGATTTTACAAAAAATAAAATGAAAAAGAGAGATTAGGGTTGGAGAAAGAACCAGATAACTTTGGGCTTCCCACCCCTTACGCGGGCTTCACACCCCTTACACCACGGGCTTCGCACCCAAAACTCAAGAGCACTCTCAAGAGAATTTTAACTGGCAAAAGTTTTATTTAATCATTGTCTGTTTATTCATTAAGTTGAGCCTCTTTATATAGGCTCTTACAAAGTAAACTTTCCCATCACAATCGATGTGGGACTAAGTTTTATAACAAAAAAAAGGCTAAACTCAAAAATAGACTAAGGCATAAAAAGATAATTAGTACTGGTGTGATGTCCCCATCATTTCCCCCGGGGTGGGAGAGAGTCGACCCTGTCGAGTGAGGACACCTCTCATGAAGCATCTCAATCGGGCCATGGTGGTGACCGTGACAGTGGCACTAATGCATCACATCGAGACCAAGGTGGTGGAGTTGGAACTGGTCTCCGTGTCGGAGCGATAAAAGATAACAGCTTGATCAAGATACCAATAGCAGACTGAGGCACGTCATCCATGATGAAAACTGAACAAATTGCACTTTGCACCATAAGTACCCTGATCACTTGTGAGCCTGACTCCTGTAGACATATCTGCAATGGGTCGTACACCTCAGGCGATCTCAAAAAAATGATACACTCATAGCTGCCAACTGTGGTACTAGCTTCAAAGTAGGCTCCGCTAGAAGATCTACAAGGGTCTCAACAGGGAGACCTTCAACTTTAATAGGCTGTGGGGAAACCTCTTCTTGAATTGACACCGACTCAGCAAAAACTTCGGGTTTTGGCTCTGGCTTATCATAAACTTCTGGTTTTGGCTCTGGATCGTCATCAATTTCTGGCTCTGATTCTTGATTGTCAACAGCCTTTATCGCCTTGCTTTCTAGCATCTTAACCATGCCAGCGAGGATTTCTTTACATTCAGCAACAAAATCGCTGAATTGTGGCCCCTCTAGGTATGGAGCATATCGGGCATGAAGAAGTTCTTGTAGGATAAGCCAATCTCGACAGTCGATATGATTGTGTTCCCACCACCAATAAGCTTCTCCAGCTAACTTCATTTGGGCATAATGACACTTCTGCGCAAGTGTCAAGGAGAAATACCTGAAGAAATGCTCAAGATGGTTTTCCCACTTTTCATACCCATCTTGATCATAAAAACCCCGAAATACGGGAGAGCTGCATACATGTCACTTTCAACCTCCTTTTCATCCCCATCAGTATAAATGTATTTGCCACAAAAGTAAAATCCCATAAATAAAACTCAATGCATAAAGATCAGAGGTTACCCAATAAATCGGTAGCTCGAATTGGAGTCAAATTGGGCTGAAGATGTGTCAGAATACTGATTCTCTGCTGCTGGGACAGTACTGGTGCCAAATACGAGCTAGTGGAGGTCAGATCTGTTGCTCAAGTGCTATGGAATCTCTGTAATGGCTTCGGGGCTCAGTCATGAACCCAACGCTTCGAATAGAGCTCAAAACGGACTCCGAATGGGCGAGAAACAGATTCTAGGGTTGGAGAAAGAACCAGATAACTTTGGGCTTCCCACCCCTTACGCGGGCTTCACACCCCTTACACCACGGGCTTCGCACTCAAAACTCAAGAGCACTCTCAAGAGAATTTTAACTGAAAAAAGTTTTATTTAATCATTGTCTGTTTATTCATTGAGTTGAGCCTCATTATATAGGCTCTTACAAAGTAAACTTCCCCATCACAATCGATGTGAGACTAAGTTTTATAACAAAAGAAAAGGCTAAACTCAAAAATAGACTAAGGCATAAAAAGATAATTAGTACTGGTGTGATGTCCCCATCACCAACATTGAAGAATTTGAACCAAGATTTTCATATGGATGGGATGAGGTATTAGTATATTTGAGAAAATTTAAATGCGATAATTTGTCCTGTAAAAAGCGAAAATTGAATGAATTGATCGTAAATTATGATATTTAGGTATTTCTTTTTGTTCTACGAAAAAAGATACTAATCGCAGTAAGACCAGAAGTTCTAAAAGTTCAAATATGTTTCAATATGAGAAGTTAGACAACATTAGTGTGTGAACTTTTAGATGCGGAGGCATGATCATAAATGTATATTTGTGCCCTATTATTAATATTATTATCATTATTATACATATTCTAGTGTCATATCGCCGTGTCCTGGTATCCAACATTGTCGTGTCGTCCGTGTTCACGCTTCTTAGATACACATAAAGATTATACCAAGTAACATATTCTTTGAGATAAGAGTTTTGGGTTTAAACTAAATTACTGAACTTGTAGAGAAATAGAAACCCTAGAATTGAATTCAAAGATTAACATAAGAGAAGGTACAAAGTATATATATAAGACAAGATGGGTATATGGGTATATAGGTAACAACCCAATAATCCAATACTAATAACTAATCTTAATACTCCCCCTCAAGCTGAAACATAGAGATCTAACATGCCCAGCTTGTTACATAGATTAGAAAACATCTGAGGTGAGGCAGTTTGGTAAGTAAATCAGTTAACTGCTTCAAAGATGGTGTGAACTGGAACATAACCACCTTCTTGGTCTAAGTATCTCTGACAAAGTGACAATCGACCTCAATGTGTTTCATGAAAACTGAGTTCTAGGCAATATAGATGACATACTGATTATCAAAATATATAGGCATGGGTCCAGGCTGTCTGAAACCAAGCTACATCAGTAAATTTTGTAACCGCACCATCTCACATGTCGTATGAGCCATAACTCTATACTCAGCTTCAACACTTGAGCGAGGCACATCTTTTTTCTTACTCCAAGTCACCAAATTTTCTCTAATAAAAGTGCAATAGTCAGTAGTAGACTTCCTATCCTCTCGATCACCAGCATACCCTGAATCAGAGTATTCAGAAATGCGTTCATGTTCATGTTTTCTATACACCAACTCTTTCCCTGGACAACTTTTGATATAAGCTAGAACTCTCATCGCGGCTAACCAATGGGCTTCTCTGAGCTGATGCATAAATCTACTCAGAACTCCTATAACAAAAGTTATATATGGTCTAGTTACCGTAAGATAAATTAGTTTCCCAATCAATGTCCCATATCTTCCTGGATCATCAAGTGTATGACTGTCATCAAACCATAAATACACATTAGCTTTCATTGGTGTATTAGCAGGCTTGCATCCCAAAGATCATGTTTCCTCTGAAAGGTCCA
Organism: Agave tequilana; assembly: GCA_038442645.1. Lineage (NCBI taxonomy): Eukaryota > Viridiplantae > Streptophyta > Magnoliopsida > Asparagales > Asparagaceae > Agave > Agave tequilana. The sequence continues at coordinate 128,889 of JAVJIF010010795.1, forward strand.
GAGAATACTTTCGCTGAGAAAGAAGTACGTTGTATTTTTGATGTGCAACTTCAATTCCCAGAAAATATTTTAGACGTCTCATATCCTTGGTCACAAAATGACGCTTAAAATATATCTTAGTCTCCACTATCCCAGCTGAGTCACTCTCAATCAGCAAAATGTCAACATAAACAGTCAGAACTACAATGTCAAACCTTGTGCGCCGAACGAAGACAGAGTGATCTGAATGACATCGGCGAAAGCCAATACCAGAAATGATGAGACTGAACTTCTCAAACCACGCCCTTGGACTCTGTTTAAGTCCATATATAGTCTTCTTTAGGCGATAGACTTTAGTCTTCCCCAGAGCAATATAACCTGGAGGTTGCTCCATATACACTTCCTCCTGAAGATTTTTCATATAATAAGGCGTTCTTGACATCTAGCTGGAACAATGGCCATAACAAGTTAACAGCAATAGAGAACAGAATCCTGATAGAGTTCATCCTGGTAGCTAGCGAGAACGTCTCAAAATAATCGATGTCATATGTCTGAGTATAATCTTTGGCCACGAACATGGCCTTATATCTATTCACAGATCCATTTGGGCGGTACTTTAGAGTGAAGACCCAGCGACAACCGATAATCACCGCATCTGTTGTGCTAAAACTAACTTCCAAGTTCCTCTAGAAGCAAGAGCTTCCATCTCCTCATCCATAACCTGTTTCCAGGCAGGTACCAATAAAGCCTCTGTACAAGACCTGGGTATAGACTCAGAAGACAAATAGAAAGCAAACTGACAAAAAGTAGGATTTAGGTTATCATAAGAGACGAAATTAGAAATAGGGTGATCAGTACAAAACCGTTTACCTTTTCGAAGGGCCATAGGAATATTAAGATCAAAGGGAGAAGCTAATGGTGGAAGAGGTGGCCGTCGACCGGAGAGGGATTAGCCAGAATTTATTCGGAGACGGGAACCTTTGGGTAATGAGTATAGACATATCTGAAATTCTGAACTGGCGTTGATATAGGTGGATCTTTAGTTTCTGTTGGAGGCACGGGCGAAGAACTAGTAAAAACAGGTGTAAGCAATGGCACAGACAGTGAAGAGAGAACAGTCTCATGTATGGTAACAGGAGCCTCTGTAGAGAAATATGAAGCATACTCAAAGAATGTGACATCAGCAGACACCAAATACTTCCTGGTGGAGGATTATAGCACTGGTATCCTTTTGTGTTCTAAAATACCCAACGAATACATACTTTATAGATTTAGGAGATAACTTATCTAGCCCAGGAGACAAATCCTGAACAAAACAAGTGCATCAAAAAACACGGGATGTCATGGAGAACGGGTTTTTGTTAGCATAGAGACAATAAAATTAAGATCTTTTATTGAGAACAGAAGAAGGCATCCTATTAATTAGATAGTAAGCACTTAACACAGCATCAGACCAAAATATTTTGGAACACTCATGTGGATCATTAAGGTTCTAGCAACATCCAGAATATGTCTATATTTTCTTTCGGCAACTTCATTTTATTAAAATGTATGAGAACAAGAGGTCTGAGGAATAATGCCATTTTTGAACAAAAACTAAATACATATTTTTTTACATACTCCAGGGCATTGTCAGTACGAAGCACACGAATAGAAGTAGAAAACTGATTTTTTATTTCATTAAAGAAAGACTCAGTTACACTGGCCACTCCTGACCTCTCTATTAGAAGATAGAACCATGTCATGCGAGAGAAGTCATCAACAAAGGGCCTGTTTGGTTAAGGGTGGAAGTGAGGAAGTGAAGAAGTGAGGAAGTGGTAATAGTTCCCTTTGGAACTTGGGAATTGGTTAGTAAGTTTTTCTGGTGTTTGGATGTTGTTAGGAAGTGTGATTTGAAAAATGTTATGTTTTTTCCGGTGTTTGGATGGTAATGTGGAAGTGAAAGTGAAAAAGTTGACTACAAAGTTGACCGCAAAATAATATTAAATTAAAATTAATTAAGAAAAATAAAAATTAGACTGTAATTAGAATGCAAGTGAGATTTACATGAGCAAAAAATTAACTGTTTTGTACTACAACTTATTACAGATGAGATTTATATGACCACAAAATTAACTGTAGCACTCTGGAAGTGAGGAAAAAGTTGTGTAAATAAGAAAAGAGAGAAGGAAAAAACTTTTTCCATTTTCCTTTTCCGGTGTTTGGATGAACAGATGAAATGAGAAAAGACACTTCCCACTTCCTCACTTCCACCCAATTCCTTGAATCCAAACAGCCCCAAAGAGCAAAAAATATCTAAAACCCTTAATAGAGAGCATGTGACTAGGACCTCAAACATCAGAGTGCACCAACTCAAAGCAGTACTACGACTATTGACTCGACTCGAAAAGGTAGCACAATGATACTTACCTAACTCACAAGACTCACAACCTACAGAAGAGATAGAAAACTCAATAAGAATAATAGACCGAATCTTTTGTAACCAAGGATGACCCAAGCGCCAGTGCCACAGTAAAGTCGGATCAGGCTGACCTGCAATCAAGCCCGTAGGGGTTACTCGATCATCCAAATAGTATATGTCTCCCCGCTCATTCCCCCGAACCAATATCCTTCCCAGTCGACAGGTCTTGAAACACACAATAAGAAGAGAAAAATGTTATTTTGTAATTATTTTGTTTAGTAAGCTGACTGATAGACAAGAGACTAAGAAAATCGTGAAACATAAAGGATATCAGTAAGGGTCAATGATGGAGTAGCCTAAACTACCTCATTGCCTAGTACAGGTGAATGGATACTATTAGCAACTTTAACAGAGGGGTGGGCAATAGACATATTTAAGAAAATAAACTTTTGCATAATACCTATCATGTGGGATGAGGCTCCAAAGTCTAATATTCAGGGCTTTGTGGAGAGGCAATATAGGTGTGCATACCTGAAAAGCAGATGCATTAGTTGCTAAAAGACTGTTCTAAGAGAACTCTAGTTGTCAAAGTCGATCATACTCCTCTTGTGTCAGTACAACCGTGGAAGATCCAGGAAAGAGAAAGTAAATGGATGAATAGTCTTGAGGAGTGTTCCGCGGAGCAGAAGAATCAGACTCAGATAGTTGTGCCCACTCAGGCCGATCAAATTTCTCCCAACACTTCTCGAAAATGTGATTACTGCATCCACAGTGTCTGCATTGTCGGGGACCTTTCTCAGAGGTACTTTGTCTGCCTCCATACGAGCCAGTCCACCTCCAATAAATCTACGTCCTCGTCTTCCAAAATCGCATTCACGATCACGTCCAGAAACCATGGCAGACTGCTCAATAGAAGGTGCAGAGAAAACATCAGCTCCAATAGATACTCGCATAACTCTCGAGAAAGTGACAGTCAACGTGGAATACTATCTCCTCTCAGAATCGGACCCCTCACCTGGGATCGTAGCGTAAGACTCAAGCCAAATAGAAACTTTGACACTACGAGATCCTGAGATACTTCTCAGTGTCGCCGCATCAATAACAGACGACTGATGCATCTTTAACTCATCATCAGACATTTGAGTTCGCCATAAAACTCAGGCACAGATCTATCTCCCTGTTTGAGCTCAAACAGGCGTTCATAGATCTCGAACACCCTCGAGGGATTCTTCTCATTTTCATACATCATCTTCAGTGTATCCCACATGTCCTTAGCAGTAGGCAGGAATATGACACTACCACTAATCTTCTCCTCTAGACTGTTGAGGAGTCAAGTCATAACAGAATAATTTCTAGTAAGCCAGGTCACATACGTGGGATCTGTATCAGCATGTGGAGCCTGAAGGAGGTGAGTAGTTTGTTCTAAGCACCAATGAATATGTGAAACGCCTGTGCCCATAACATCGTAGTCCCCAACATTGTCTTGGGTACAGAAGTCTCAATCATCGGTGAGATCAGATTGAAGGAGGAACTCGTAGTCTTAGACATAGTGGCCAGTTAGATAAATCACCAGAAATCAGCCAGTATTGGCAGTAAACAGCCAGTAATATAAATCAAATAACAAGTAATTTAGTTACCAGATAGGAGCATGTCCAGCCAGATCAGCACCAAAGAGATAGAATGCAGCCAGAAAAGTCTTCTAGAGGTTAGGTGGAGGGCTAGGGCGGCAGTCAGGAGGCAGTTGAAGCCTCACAGATCATCGATGAGGCACTTGGAACTTCTGTTAGGCGCTGCAGAGCCTGGACAAGGCTCTGGTTGGCATATAAAAGCTATGTTGGAGGCCCTGCAGCCCTTGGGAAGTGCGGAATAACTCTTTGGCTTTGATGTAAAGCTCTGTTGAACCTAGAACAGCTCTTTATTTCCTCCAGAAAACCTTAGAATACTTCTCTATTGAACCTAGAATTACTTGGAAGGAAGTAGGAGAAGATGTGGATGGCTCAGTTGGAAGTCCGGCAGCCCTTGTAAGGAAGTTGGAGAAGATGCGTATGGCTTTGTTGGAAGCCTGGCAGCACTTGGAAGGAAGTGGGGGAGGTGCGGGCTCTTTAGCACTGTTGGAGAAAAAGAAGAAAAAGAAAAGGGAAAAAAAAAAGACAACTAGGTTTTGATAGCTCTGATACCATGTAGAGAAACAGAAACCCTAGAATTGAATTCATAGATTAACATAAAAGAAGGGACAAGGTATATATAGAAAACAAAATGGGTATATGGGTATATAGGTAACAACCCAATAACTCAATAATAATAACTAATCTTAACAGAACTCAAGTAGGTAATTGCAAATGCCTGCCTTGATGGTTCCAAATAGCAACAATTTCGGATGAGACAATCAAATCCTTAGCGAACCATTCATTCACCACTCTCCATCATCCACATGATGCTGAGGCTTTTTAAACAGAAACTAGAGCCTCATTCATATGGAGTTGGGTGGCTACCAGGAGGAGAAGAGAGGGAGGCAAAAGAGCTAAGACTTTGATATAAGTCATAGAGAGAGAGAGAGAGAGATTTGCATTTGATTTGACTGGCATATAAGGAAATTACTTGTTAAGCTCGTCTCCCTTAATACAAAATAGATTCCCTTCCCAAAGTAATTCAAATAAGTTCGCATAAAAGGAACATGCCCACAGCCACTAGGCTATTATATCCTTTTAAATATATGACAAGGCTAGTTTTCTTTTTTGATTCCTTTATTTGGGCAGAGTGCAACGGTTCGGTTGGCAGGAAGAGCTAATATTAGAAAATTATTCTGATGCAAAGCCAAATAAAGTATAGATTCATTGAAGATTCCTAAGCCTCCATGGATCTGTCTAAAGTTGTTTCTAATTACATATGTATTTAGATTAAATTGGAACTAAAGTTGAATTAGGATATTTGAGTTTTAATCATTTAGAAGTTTGATTATGGTAAGGATTCATTAGAGTTTGAGATTGCTTAGGATTTGTTTTATTTGTGTCCTGATCTTTATTCAGAATATATGATGGATTAGGATCGTAGTTGCGTTAAAATGTTATCTTTATTTAGAATTCAAGTTATAAGGAAATTCAGTTGAAGTAAAATTCTGTCTTAGGCTGTAGGTATGACAAGCTTGTACTTTGGTTTCAGTTTTTACTTGATGAATAATTACTTGAAATTTGATTATTGATTGATTTCCCGATTAAGGGTTGTTTTTTTTTTTCTCTGGCTAAGGTTGATTAGGTTGATTATTTATTTGGATTACCTGGTTAAGGACTTCATGATTATAACACTCCTTCCGCGTTACTTTCCCTTTTCTCTAAGATAGTTACAAACAAAATATGGCAGAACTTTGAAACTTGGGGTGTGTTTGAAAGATAGTCATGATAAGGCACATCGATGAAGCTTTCAATTTCATGGAAACCGTTGAAAAATAGTCTTCCCCAGTTTGGGAAGTCTATGTTCATATGGGTATCACTCCATGCATGCATGTCGTATGTGCATGTAGGATTGGGGATAGATGGGTACCTACCCTACCTCCCTCTCTACCCCCGCAGCTGCTTGAAAATTCTTCTTCACCGACTTGTAGTGCAAGTGGGTATTACTCTCCACGCCAGCATGGCATATAATTGGAGTCCAGTGGGTGTCTATGGGGGCATAGATTTGTTGATACTCCCTCCCCCCCCCCCCCCAAAAAAAAACTATGGGAATGCACTCATGTTAGGATCATTTGGCGATTTACAGCGTTATGGGAGCATTCATGCTAGGATCGTTTCCAACTGGGCGTCTTCTTGTAAGGAATACAAGTATACGACATTGCCTATCCAAGTCACAATAGCTCAGCAAATACTAGAGAATACAAACAATGACTTGATGACGTTGGCGTTTATGGTTTATGGCTTACTAGTACTTGGACCTAAACCAAAGGATGTACAAAACCCAAAGTATCGGCTCAGCTATATGACGAACTACATCCTTCATCTACCATCATTATCTGGAAGCATAGGTCTAATTCAAGAAAAGCTCTATGAATGTGTTGATAGAAATATTACTATCACCTCTTAAAAGTACCCTCTATGAGTCAGTTATAAATTCCTAGAGGCAACAAGAGAGACTTGCAAAGAAATACCACAAGGATGCAGAAAGGGAGGGAGAGGGCGGTGATATCTTACTGCCTATTGGTCAATGTTTAAGCTTGTGCAACAAACAACACCAGAAAATTTTCCTACGCTAAGAGAAGATCCGTATGAAAATGGATGAAAGCAAGTGTGATGTTCGGAATTACGCTTAACAACCTTAGAAAATTTTCCTATGCTAACAGAAAAATCCATATGACAATGGATGAAAGCTAGTTTGGAATTACACTTGTACACTTATCGCTGAAACATATTTCATAAAAGTCCCCTTTTACATCTCCATACAAAGTAACATATGCAGAGAAAAATCCATATGGCAATGGGTGAAAGCCAGTTTCAAGTTACACTTGTACACTAACCTCTGAAACACATTGCATAAAAGTCTCCTTTTATATCTCTCTACAAAGTAATGTATGTAGTCCACCACTCCCACTACCAAATTCATATTGGTGATGCAAGAAAGCTTTTCCTAAATGAAATGAACTAGACTAGTTGCATTCAACCACAAAAGCATATCCTCATGGCTCAATGACTAGAGGTTAAATTGAAACCTACAAGTGCTTAACAGTGACAAAATGTTGGCAATCAGCTGATATCATCATAGTAACTTGTTTAAAATATAGAAGGTTGTTTCATAATAGGAACGAAGTCACTCACATTGATAGGCCTTATTACAGGCAAGTGGTTCAAGTAATTATTGCCATAATCTATTCAGCATGTAAACATAAGGTATTGAAACAGCATCAGTTTATCGATGTAGAAATCCAAAAATTATTAAGCAATTTCCACTTCTAATCTATTAAAAATAAATACAATACCCTCAACCCTCAGCGCAACTTCGGGGTTTTGGTACAGTGGCAGGTACTTTAATATAGAATTAGAACAACCCTGGTTCAGTTCCCACCAGGCGTGCATTTAAAAAGTGAATTTAAAAACAAAAATACCATTACACAAAAGCCCAAGTTCAACTCATAAAAAGGGCACTCGACCTGCCGGAGCGTGTTAGAATATAAATATATTACTCTCAACCCTCACCTTTACTTTAAAGTTTCGGTGCAGTGATAGCAATTTAATATGGTTAAGAGCAACTCAGGCTCAATACTAATTGGACGTGCATGTGCTATTACAGCACAATCGTAAAACCTTTTTGTAATGGGGAAGATGCTTAGAGTCCATATTAAAGTTCATGCTACTACACCAAAGCTCTTAAGTTGTGATGATGGTTGAGAGTATTATATTTATATTCTAACACACCACCCGCAGGTCGAGCGACCTTTTTATTAGGCGAAATCTGAACTTTTGTGCTAGTGGTATTTTTATTTAGATCCACTTTTTAAATGCACGCTCGGTGAGTGTTGAATCTGGGTTGCTCTGATATCATATTAAAGTCTCTACAACTACACCAACACCCCGAAGTTAAGGTGAGGGTTAACTGGTTGAGGGTAATATACACCATTGATAATGAATATCAATTCATCGATAAAAAATACTTGGTATAATAACAATAAAAGTAATAAAATATTTTCTTAAAATGTAATTATGATTGGATACTTAGGATATACTTCAGGATACACCGATGGCAACTATAATGCTAAATGTTTGCATCTGTTATAACAATTATTTAGATCTACTACTAACAAATAGGGGATCCAATCTTTTTCGTGCCATTTACTAATAACTATGTAGAAACAAACTCAATTATGCATTCATCTTCTTTTGGATCTCCACTAGGGGTGCAAAACAGATCGAATATTGCATTTATCATAATCGCATTCACTTCCAAATCTCGGATACAGATACAGGTATTGATAAGAAAAAATCATATTTATATCCACCAAAATTGAATATTGGACACAAATTGAACATTAGCAAATCAAATATGGATGAATCGAATGAGGTAACGAATAAGGTTACGGATAGACTAAACGGATATGCTCATATCACCATTCATTTTAACTTTAAAATATATAATCCAATATAATAACAAAGTACTATGATAGAATTGGAAGAGAGAGAAGCAAGTAACTCAACTTTATTCAATTAAATAACTAAGTGAGAAAAGAAATTTATGTAAGAATGGGAGATGACCAACCTAGTGAAGGGCCGACATCCTCTTGCATAATATTTCATCAGAACTTATGAAGGAAATTAGTGAATATGCCCATCTCAACTTCAATTTGAGGAATGCTTCCTCATCCTCAAAGTTTATATAGTTCCCATTTTCCCATTTTCAGGTTAGTATACAGTCACAAGAACACCAGCTCATGCTTAATATTTTAGAGCAGCAAACACCAAGAACAAATCCAAAATAATTAAAACTTTCAGACTAGACAGCAAGTGAGGTTACTGGATGATGTTTGTGATTCATGAAGTTGAAAGGGAAAGAATCTTATTGGTTTGCATATTCCTTAATCATCATCCTTCAAATAAAAAAAAAAAATCTATTCATTGATCTAAAAGAATTCTCAACTTCAACTATAAGAAATCACATCCCTAAGTGGATATCTAGATATATATTCACGTGAGATATTTGTATAAAAAAATTCATCCATATGCGGATATCTGTATTTGAATCCAGGTGTTTGCATGTGCAGATATCGATGTCCAAAAGAATTCATCCAAATGCAGATATTTGTCTCTGTATCCGGGTTTTTACATAAGCAGATATAAGTGTCCAAAAAGATTCATCCATATACAGATCTTCGTATCCAAATTTTAAAAATGTACATGTATCTTTATCGTGTCGGCAACCTTTTCAAAATCTCTATTCAACATTGTATTCATATTCGCTCAATAGAAATTTTCATATCCCCATCCGCATCAAAAGCAGAAAAGAATGTGGATATTCACATATAATCTGCATCCGTTTGCAAACCTCAATGTCGTGAGGTGGCCCGGTGATGAAACATGAAAATGATCGAATATGTCAATTGCCTAAGTGGTGACCATCCTATTAAATAACCTCCTCAGGTTCATGAAGTTGTAAAATAGTGTAATCTTACACGTTGATAAACGTTGCACTTTGATGTGATCATTGGATCCCATGTAGTTGATCTCATCATAAATCTAAAAAAAATGAAGCACAAATACTTTTATCCACACAATACTTCCTTGGACACTCCTCAAACACTTCTCAAACATATCCTTAATTATATCCGATAATTTTAATTCAGGATACTTGTTGAACACTTCTTGAATGCATGTCCTTAATATCTCAAATATGAACTTCTTGTCGAACACTTCTCACCTACTATAATTTAGGGCATTTGTCCCTAATTATACACTATATTTTTTTAAATTTAGGACACTTGTCGTACACTTATTACATCAACTTCTTTATTCACATTACATATTTAATATATTTATTTACTTTTGCTTATGTATCAAAGAATAAACTTTTTGTAAAAATAGTGTCAAAATGTTGACTGGTATAAAATATAAGTTTAAATATGCTTCAACATAAAAAGTGAGATAAATAGAGCTACTTTATAAAGAGTTGAAGAGCCAAACTTTATTCCTTTGCAAAGTCATAAGAATGTGTGATAGGTTGAAATCTCATACATGTAAGTGTTGTCTGTTGTCATACTATTAGGCATGTGTCTGGAACTCTGGATGCAAGGACATGGTTTCGAGTATGTGTATTATACATATTGGGTCCACGTCTCCTACTTTAAAGAATTATCATGTCGCGTGTCTGTGTCATGTTGATGATATATCTATGTCCATGCTTCTTAGATAGAACAAAATATTACTAAACTATTCCTATGTAGTTCAAATTTTCTCATAATGTCACATGATCTGTTACATCCAATAATTCCCAAGTGCACTGCTTGGTTATTAAATTAAACATCATACTAATGAAAGTATGTAGAGCTGACTTAAAAGCATCACATTAAGTAAGAAACTATCACCACAAAACATGCATGTAGTGAATAAATGAAGTTTTGCAATCATATATCAATCTGACCAGTATCTTCTCAACTCAAAAATAGTTACTAACAACTGTACTATTAAATGATGGCATACCGAGAGCGCATGTAGAAGGTGTCACCGTGGAAGCGTTTGCACTCAATGAAGGCAGCATACTTTAAGAAGCAAAGAAAATCTGCAAAAGGTTTAAGTACTTTTCATTAACAAATGTAGCAAAGAACGATAACAAATTATCTCTCAATAATACCTTCAAAAGAAAGAAATAAATGTCTCTAAAGTTGCAAAAGAAGTATTTAAATATTGGAGCGCTCGAGAACCATAAAGTTCATATGACTGTACAGAAATAGTACTCTGCATATTTATTTTTCCATATGCTATAAGTGCCATGAAGAAGATATATAAAACAAAACATTGATACAGGATAAGGATAGGGGTTAAAAAATAATTTCTTCTCTATGCACTATTAGCTAATCTCTTCCCCTTTCTCAACTCACTAATTTTCTACTGCCTCTGAGCATCTTTTAGAGGTTTTCAGAAATTAACACCAACAACTAAAACAAAAGGCAAAAATTGCAAGATACGTGAATCGCAATGAAGAACATGGTAGAGACTTGAGAGAAAATCAAATTCTGGTGCCTTTGTTTGAATGGTCAACTACATGTTTTTTTTTTCCACAAATTATTAAAACCCCTCCTGTGCCTAATTAGTAAACGCTAATACAATGCCAATTTATTTTATTATATCTTCAATTTCAAGAAAAAATACAGAAGATTATTAAAAAAACACAGCCTGCACAAGTTAGAAAGCTAGGAACCAACAAAGGATTAAGGTTTCGCCCAAAGGGTTTCAGTTTCAGGAGTTTCAAAACTTTTCTCGAAGGTAGCCGCCCAAAAACATTGATCAAAATTTGGTCAATTCCGGAAATTTATCCCCTTTCTCAACAAAACAAAAAAAAGTGAATGAAATATAGATAGATATTTTGTGTATGCATAAGAAATCGACAGAAAGTTAAAAAAGAATAATAAACATCAAGCAAGCAAGATTACAGGGAATCATTCTTGGCTTGCGTTGATGATACTACCCTTGAATACCCACCCACCAACCCAAATTTGAACTTGTCATGGAATCTAACAATTTTTGGGTCAAAAGCAAACGGAAGAACTAATAGTATACAGAAGACAGAAAAATAACAATAATTAAGAGATCAAAATCAGCTATTTTAACATTAACATGTGGAAAATATCTACAGAGAAATTGATGAAGAGAAAGACTCACCGATGAAGAGGAGGGAGTGATTTTATCCGGAGATTGGTTCTCTCTCTCTGTGTGGCTCTCGAGGATAAATAATTTAATGAATTAATTAAAGAAATCCAGGTAAAAAGGAAATTTTGGGGGCCTTCGCTGGGCTGCGAGAGGTACAATAGAGAAATTTCCAACAGCCGACCGTCGGAAGAAACCTGCGATTGGGTGGGGCGTTTTAAATGATAATAGAAATGGAGTACACGCGTGGGATGCACGTGTAAAGGAAAATATTTTAGCTTCTTATTACAGGATGATTTTTTTAATAATTAATGATATAATTTGTATCTTATTATTTTTATTACCAGAAAAGTGTCATTTTTATTTATTGAGTAGTCCATAGTTTCAGGGGATCAGTTCTACTTTATATGTTTATTTGAACTGTTTATTTAAAAAAATTATATTCATCAATCCAACATAAGAAATAGCTATTTTCATAAACAAATAGAGAATAAATAATTAAAAATGAAGAAAATAACATTCCATCAAAAAAAAGAAACAGAGAGAAAAGAAATGGGAAACAAATATTCTTCAAAAAGAAAAATAAAATTTTTTAAAAAGAATAAAATCAAAATAAAAATTAAAATTAAAATAAAAAAGAATAAAAAACTAAAAAAGAAAGAAAATTTTTACAAAATAAACATGTGAAAGAATAAGGAAAAATAAAATGAAAACATAAAAAAGGAAGAGAAAGAAAAAGGTGGAATAATATCTAAAAATTATAATAAGATTTTTTTAAAAAATGTATAAAAATAAAAATTTATGGAATAAAAGGAAACCAAATGAACAAAAAAAGAAGAAAATGGAAAAGAAGAAATGTACAAAACCTGGACAAAAATGCAAAGAAAATATTTTTAAAGCATGTAAAGTACAAAAAATGAAGAAACAGAAAACAAAACAAGACAAAAATCTAGAAGGAAACAAAAGACTGGTCAAAGAATAAATGAAAGAAAACTATAAAAAATAAACATCTAAAAAATTAATATGAAGAAAATAATATTCAATCAAATATAAAGAAAAAAATCTTAAAAGGAAAGAATTTAATAGAACAAAACCAGAATAAAAAATAAATAATAAAAGAAAAGAAAAATATGAAAGAAAAAGAGAACAGAAAATTACAAAAAGTAGGATAATATTGTAAAATACATTAAGAAAAATTCAAGGATGGAAAGAAATTAAAAAACTCTAGAATAAAAAGAAAACAAATGAGAAAAAGGGAGAATAGAAAACGAGAAGTGTAAAAATTATGGGCAAGAAAGAGGGTACAGAATCTTAAAAGTATGCCGAATTGAATTGGAAAAAAAACCAAAAAATATGGAGAAAACTGAAATAGGAAAAAGTAATAAAAAATACAAAACATAGAAAACAAAAAACTACACAAAAATAAACGAAAAAACTTTACCGGAAAACATACCTACAAAAAATGCTGACACAACCTAGTCGACTAATCCCTTCCATTAGTCGATTATTGTATAATGCTTACTCTCTGTATCTGCCTATTAGTCGACCGGTACTTTTCATTAGTTGACTAATGATCTTGTTAGTCGACTGTACAGTCGACTAACCTGTCTTGATCTGCTTCTTTTCTTTTCTCCAAGCCATCATCTTCTCCAACTTGATTGAATTTTCTTGGACCATCATCTCCTCTTGAAAATAAAGCAAAATCCTAATAATCTCCACCTTGATTGTTTTTCAAGCCTTTAGCAAAACACATTGAGATTTTGGATTACTACCTTGATTTTTTCCTTGGTTGTAACAGCACCGTGAAGTTTTTAGCTCTTGCCCTCTCTCCCCGGGGCCTTTGGTTGTTTACCTCAAGCCTTAGGCTATCTTGGGCTATCTCAAATCTTACCCGAATGCATTCTTTTTTAGTCGTCCTGCAACACTTAGACTCGCTGTAATTTTCCTTGAAGCTCCTCCTGCAACACTTAGACCCTTCAAGTTTTTCATTGAAACTCCTTGACCTAGTTTTCCCCTTTAGCTTGCATTACATCACCGCCGCCGCCAGCAAATTTCGCTTTGTGACGCCTTCCTGACCACGGGGGCCCTGCCGGTCTTGAGATAATCCGCCTCTAATTTTGTCATGATCTTACCAACTTTACACGAACACTGTCAAGGACTTGTCGTGCCATGATTTTTCACTGATCACTTAGTGATGGTCCACCTTCCATCGATGTGTTCACCTTGAGACTTACTGTCTTCACATGAGTGTCATGTTCTTACTGGGCCTTCCTACCACACACTGCCATGGTCTTCCTTCCATCTATCTGGGCTGTCATCCACCACTATATTAATATTTGTCAGATCTATTACTCTGCTATTGATGATCTTCAAACCTGTTAGATTTACCAATGCTTGTAATAATCTCGCCGTGTTATGACTTGTCTGTCGTAACTTTGACCGTGATCTCCGTCGATTTCTTTAACCAATCTGTACAGAACTTGCATCAGACATTGAAATCTTCTCGATTTGCACCCACCATTGCATCCAGAACGTTAAGAAACATAAGGTTCAACATCTTGATCATCTGATTCTGACTACGATTGCACGATCTATCTTCCGATCAATCTCGTCCATTAATCATCTTCATCACCCTCCGCTGTTTTTTCTTTGAATTGCTGCCGCAACGAGCCTCCATAGGATGTCTTGTACGATGCCTCCGTGAGCTTGTCGAGCTTGTCTTGTCGTCCGCTATTGGCGATAATCCAATTATCACCTCTGCGTCTACCGTGTTCAGATCTGAGCATCATTTAGCCTTGACGATTCCACCTTGATCAATATACTCTCAAAGTCATCAATTTTTACCTTAGAACAAATCTGAACTTTTTTATTGTCTTTTTCATCTTGAAGCTTTCGCCGAACTTAGACTCGACATCTTCTGCTTCGTCTAGAGCACTCAAGTCTTGAACTAACACCATTAACTCAGACATTAATTGTTGCGTGCATAACTCGCAATATCATACTTACCATGACACTAATAATTGAGAGATATGAAAATCCCCACCGACGACCTCAAATATGCCATAAGATCGATTACCTCGAGTACACAAGATGAATATTAAAAGACACAAGAAGAAGAACACACAATTTAACGTGATTAGGCCCAACTTTGACTTATGTCCACGGGAAGAGAACTTGAGAGAGCTTTATTAATAAACTTAATACAAAGAGATCTAACCTTCATCTTGATCCCACGAGAGTATTCACCTTCCAATTGAATTAACGCATAGATTACAATAGTATACTTTCTCTTCATGCACCTTCACCTTACTCCTCTCTTTCTTGGCCTTTTATAGCCTTATATTGTTATTCACCACAATTTTCCTCTACTATTCTGTTCCTTTGTTCCACCTAAATCATAGGTTGCAACCTTTATTTATAGAATTTTACAATACAGCTCTTATTTAGACTATGAGATGATCTTGGCCATTGGATGTTTGAAGAATCTTGATCAATTATGTTTGGAGTTGATCTTCTTGATTTAGAAGATTTTTAGACCCTTAAACTTAGAAACAAATCTTCATTAAATAGAATCTGAATCCTATTCGAACTCCATCAGAAGAGGAAACTCGCAGGTGCCTGAAAAGGGAACTACTCACGTAAAACTGCCTTGATTAATCGACTTATCATTCGGACTAGTCGACTAATTCTTTCCATTAGTCGACTAATAAAACTTATTAGCCGACCACTGTATAATGCTTTCTCCCTGTATCTGTCTAGTAGTCGACTGATACTTCTAATTAGTCGACTAATGATCTTGTTAGTCGACTATAACCTATCTTGATCTGCTTCTTTTTTTCTCTCCAAGTCATCGTCTTCTCCAACTTGATTGGATCTTGTTGGACCATTATCTCCCTTTGAAAATAAGGTAAAATCCTAACAAGCTTCACTTCAGCATATTCCCTGCTAATTTACCAAGAGTGAGCGCCTGTTTATTTGTTTATTTTTCTGGTTCGAAAATCAACTGGCGATCACTGAGGAGCAAACTCATGACCTTGCCATTGGTCACGATGGCCGAAATTAAACATATTATATATGTGTCAACAGCGGGCCTCGAACTGGTGACATGTGGGTTAAGCCACATGTGGATAGAGCACACCTCTAGAATTTTACATTTTTGGAGTCCATTAATGATATTAAGTTGGAAGAGTAAAGTGTTGAATGCACAAGGCATGAATTTTGAATTCAAAATTTTCTTTACACTGTGTACTGTCTGCAGTCCTAGTTGAAAGTCTGCACAAACTTTGAGCTTATTTTGTATATTCCCCCCTAATAAACTGACAAGCATAGTATTTAAATTCTCTTTCTTTCTTGAACTTTAAATATATAAGATTATATTTAATATTATTGCTAACATAAATGACACATGTAAGCCAGAACTCATTATCGATTTCTAGTTCACTTGTTCTTATAAAAGTTGACAATTTTAAGGCAGAAGAATAAATTTCAATAATGGTGCTTAGACCTTCAAAATAGCTTGTTTGGATCCTGAAGTTGCTCCTAATATCTCCAAATGGGTATTATTGTGGGATTTTAGTCGAATCCTACGTTGTCATCCATAAAATTCGACCCGACCCGGTACCAGATCTGGGTTCTTCTAGTTTTAGCCAGCTGTGGGATGTCGTGCTCGACAAATTAACCGCTGGCGGGCGGCGCCTCCCTCGATCTCTCTCTCTCCCCCTTGTTCTCACAAGAAGCACCAAAGTCTTCGCTACAAAGCCCCCTAAATTCTAATCAAATCCCCAAATCTCCTCTCTTCTTCGAAATCTCTAATTTAGGGTTTCTCATCATTTCTCTCATTGTCTCTCCATGGCATCGCGAATCCTCAACTCTCGCCTCAGATCCTACCTCTCCCCTCGCCTCCGGTCCACCAAATTCCCCCTCCAACCCCTAAACCCTAACCCTAGCCCTCCGCCGCCGCTTTGCCTCCTACTCCTCCGGCGCGGTGACCCCTTCGCGCTCCGCCACTTCTCCACCCGCCGCCCCTCCCGCCCCCGCCCGGCCGACATCGGCGCCCGCGCGCGGCAGCTGCAGAACCGCCGCCTCTGGACCTACGCCCTCACCTTTAGCTGCGTGGCCGGCTTCATCGTCATCGTGCTCTCCAATTTCCAGGACCAGCTCGTCTTCTACATCACGCCCACCGACGCCATGAACAAGTACAAGGAGAACCCGGCGAGGACCAAGTTTCGATTGGGGGGGCTCGTCCTCGAAGGGAGCGTGGTTCATCCCAGCTCCAGCTCGCCGGAGATGGAGTTCGTTATCACGGATCTCGTAACCGATATCCTTGTCAGGTATCTTGTAAAGGACTCATCTTTGTTTATTTATCGTCCATTTTCTAAAAGTTGCATCTTTATGCAAGAAATGCTCGAATTGAAAAACAAATTATGATAGAAACAATCAGAATTCCACCAATTATAGCAGGCTTACGACTTTCACCTCTTAGTAAGATGTCAATATTGCAGTACCAATCTAAACCTAAATTGAGAAGGTCCATTATAAAGATTGCCCATACTTTTTAACTTGTAGTGCTCAATTCTTTTACATAGTCCTCTGGAATGCCGTGGGTTAAATGTCACATAATTGTGTCAGCATTATGCAAACTGAAAGCGAGAGAAGTTAGAATGATAACCACTTCGGAGCTTTCTTGTTAATGGTATCTTTTGTGGATAAAACTTTCAGGTATGAAGGGTCACTGCCTGATTTGTTTCGAGAAGGGCATTCGGTGGTGGTTGAGGGGTTTGTGAGAAAGTTTGAGGAGGATGGAGTTGGCAAAGGGGGCCCAAGGTGTCAGAGAAGGCGAAAAAGGAAGAGTGTTACTTTAAGGCAACAGAGGTGTTGGCAAAGCATGATGAGAAGTATATGCCTGGAGAGGTGGCAGCTGCTATTGAGAAGAACAAGAAACAGATTGAAGCGGAGGCGAAAGCAGCTGCTGGAGCAGTTCAGAGTTAAATCTTAATTCAGGTTTTATTTTTTTTCTAACCTTTTTTTCTTTCTTTTTACATTCAAAATATGGATTTGGATTAGACTGGTGCGGTTGACTATCAATAAATTGATCAACAATCTGCGGCTTCATGATGTTGTTAATTGCTAACATTTTTGGCCCAAGAATTGGGCGAGAATGAAGGAATTGTTATAATGCACTGACATTAAGAAAAGGGAAATATATATATATATAATTTCTTCATTTTATTATTGTTGGTTGGTACAGTTTGGTGCACTTATTTACTACATGAAGAAATGTGTAGTGCTGTCAATTCCTTAAGATTTTTTTTGTCATTCACCATTTTGCTTCCTCATTGTTTGTGTTCTTGAGTTTCTTTAGTGAACATTTATATCATAGTGGCATATTTCAAGATTTGTTAACTTAACTGAATTCTAAATTCAAATAGTTACTTCTTAAGATCCAAAATGCTTTGCTGCAACTACATTTTAAATGATCTCAAACATTTGTCAGAACCTTTTAGAAGCTTCTAGCTTGTGCTTTTATTTGATGCGACTCTATTTAAGAACTGATTATGTTTTAAGAGTATGTATGATAGTTTTGTCTCCAATTCTTTTATATATTTTTTGGTTATGGTTGTCCTTTCGGGGCTGTGATGAAATATTATTTTAGTTGAACAAAGTATCAGACCAAATTCATTCAAAATATGGGGCCATAGCATCACTCGAAGGCTTTCAATGAGTAAAATTTAAGGTGTAGGAGTTTACATAGATGGAACAAATGAAAATGAGAATCTTCAAACCAATCAGCTTTTTGGTGTCTTGGAGAAATTTAACCATTGGGTTTAGTTGTGAAAGGTGTCAGTGGGCAAGACTATTATCATTTAAGTGATTTAAGGAAGGAAACGTAACTGACATTTTTCTCTTCATGGTTTTTTGCTTAAATTTTCTGAAGCTGGGAAGCATGGGCATTTCAAATGTAGAGCCTTGTCGGACACACTCACGTTTGAGCAGACACACACATCGGACATACTATTTTTATTTTCTATGTATGTGTGCCGGCTTGTTCTGTCGCATCGTGCTCGTGTATGTGTGTCCGTGCAACAAAGCTCTGAAGAAAAGATAGAATATATTCGTTGTCTTGAATGGTAATGTGGATTAGCGTCTGAGTTTTGAATAATCAGTTCTTAAGACTGATCCCTAACTTCCTTCGTAACTCATCTATCTATTTATTTCTTTGTTTATTTTTCATATCTGCTCGTGTGCATGTTTAGAATCCAGGAACTCCTATCTTCTGTGGGCTTGCCTTTTCTAGGAGATCCTATCTTACTGTAGTTACATTGATGCTGATCGATGTCGTTAAGGATTTAAGGATTGAGAAGTCACCAAGATGTATCAGGATATCTTTATAAGCATGTTTCACGTAGAGCTTCCCGTAATCCAGGTTCCTTCTAGACAAACCTCACTACAATGGCTTTACTGGGGCTGAACAGACTCTCTCTTTGTCTGATATGGGAACCCTGCATTTGGGTATATGCAAATTATAATCTACTACGTCTTCAAAAAGAAAAATATAGTTAGAGGTTTTTAATTTTTAATATGTACTGTGGGGAACAGATCTTGTTTATAATTTTTTATTTTTTTTATAGCTATCTTGGTTTTTTAAGCTATCTTGGGGTTTTTTTTGGGGGCAATGCGCTGGGACTTGTATAGGTGAACTTACTAAAGAAAAACATTTTATATAGGGTGTGAATGTGTGCACTGTCTTGTGGGGAGCAAAGCATTATGATTGTTTGCTTGACGCTAGTAAGGTGAAGCTAGTGTCTGATAGAGTTTCATCACGCTTCCTGTTTCCTCCACTTAGACACAAGTGTATCCTAAACATGACGAAGATAAAGCAATCCTGAAATGACTATGGAGCTTGCCTGGAAAGTGCTAGCTTTTTGTCCATTAGATCCATGCATAGGAGTGATGGTTTGAGCATGTGCAATGCAGGCCAATAAATGCTCCAGTTAGATAAAGTGGTGGATCATAGTTGATGAGCAAATCAGACTAGTTAATGTGCCAATTGGACTGGTGAGATTTAATCGGCACTTGTTGGTTCCGAATCAGTTGTGATGTTACTTGGGTCTGTCCAAGTCATGCATGTTTACTCTTCTTGTCTAAATAACAATCACATTCCAGTTCACTTAAGTCAAAACTATGTTGCTCAATATGGTTGGATCAGGTCTCAGGCTTTGAATTCTTTCATACTGCCCAACAGCATAATGCTGTGTCTGTTTTGAGATTGAGATGAGGTATAACCACTGGGAACCTGTTCTGATGGGCAACACCAGAGCTAGCCCGAAGGAGTTGCAGTGACTACTATCAACCATACTGCTCTTGGCTTAAACTGGCATGTTAGTATGAGTCGACTCAGTCTAAAATACTTGGAGTTTGCTGAAACCTTGGCTAGAAAGGTTTCTGCCTTTCTGGTGAAATTACTGTTTCTCAAATATTTGGTTATTACTAAGTGCAGCATAGATGAGGAGATGGGTTGTATCAGCAAGTATAAACTGCATCTTTGTGCAAATTTTGCCAACGCTATAGGTGCATGCTGTTATATATGAATTTAGTGATGAAGCTAGTGCCTGGAATTAGGGATTACTGGACTCCGGTATCCCTCCACCCCCCTCTTCTCCCTTTTCTTTTTCCTTGCATCAACAAACATCATCTGCAACATTGCATCAGTTTACACGGCAAACATACTGGTGTTTCAGTATTATTAGGTGACTGCAAAATGTACTAATCAGCCAAAAAGTATATGGAAAAGTGAAATGCTTGATACAGCAAGGACATTACGTAAAACACATGCAAAATATTCTAGTACAAACGAAATGCTTGATACAGCAAGGGTTGTTAGCATTTAAGACCTGACAGCATTTAAATGCATTAAATTTTTTTGCCTTTCCATTGTTCAATATATTAAGCCATTTATCAGACATATAGCTTTGGTTACTTGGTTACTTAACCTGAGCGCTTGAAAGAAGAAATACACGTTTGTGTATGGTTTTCTTTACCTCCTTTCCTTATTTTCCCTTCTGACTATTCATTTCCTTTTCGGTATTCATAGGATGACAGTCAGGGTTAGTAAGACGGGTGAGTTGAGGATAGGTTGTCATAGTCAGGGGTGTGTAAAAAGGTCATCTAGGGGGAGTCGCGTGTGAGCCTCTGGGTATGGAAATGAGTGTCTAGACATGTATCAGTTGAGTTTCCTCTTCAATCAGTATCCTGTTATAATGTACTCTTAAGTAGAGAAGCTCCATTATTGCAGAGCAGGAAATAAGTGAAGAACAAATGCTCGTTGAATATGTTTTTGAAAGGCAATCCTGCTTCATTATGTTTTTAAATATACTGAATCCAATAACAAGAGGAACATCTCAGCAGACACTCACACTCAGTCAGAATTAAACTTAAGGGAAGACTCAGAAGACAGGGGAGAACTAATTTGAAAGGAAGAGAGGGAGCTTCAAGGCCGAAGAGGAGAAAACAGCAAACTGCCATTGGAGTTGCAGGCATCTCAGCTGCATGCCAGTGACCATAGGTGCCCGTGCTGGTGCCATCATCATCTGTCTTGAAACTGTCAAAGAAGAGATCATATGTTTAGTACACCTTGGAGGATTGGAATGATAGTATGTTTAGGGCTGAAGGGGAAGAAGGGGAGAAGAAGACAGGAGGTGTTGTCCTACCAACCATGTAGGAAGCAGTGGCATTGGGCCACATTGGTGAAATACATAATGCAATTAGGATTTTTCCTTTCAAGTTTTCGTTGCAACGTTAGACTCTGCTGTTTTGATTGCACACAAGTAACTTTTTTGTGTAAAGATGACTTGCTAAGAGATTAATTTTGTTTGATATGAGATTGTTCGCGAAATAAGATTGATGTGGAATTCTGTAATCCATAGGTTGGTAAAAATTTGATGCGGGGATCTGGTAAACTTTTCTTGGAGGATGACATGTTTTCCTTTTAAAGGAGTCTTGATAAACGAGATGCGAATGGTTGTTGCTCCTGTTTGACCTTTTGCTTATTCTGTTCAGCATTTTTATCCTCTGGTTATATTTATTTGCTTATGTTATATACATGAGATCTGCGTCTCTGTCGCATTCATCTTAAGCTTGTATTCTTCTGACAATTCTAGTAATTTCATGAATACTAGGTTGTATTCTTTTTTTTAAGATATTCAAGAATGTCATATACTTTGCATCTTCTTAGAATGTCTCCATCTTTCGTCCAGCTCGAATCCTGTGGAGAACCTTCTTCAATATCTTTCAAGTTAGCAAGAGTAATGGTTTGATCAGATGTTTATTTCCTGCAGTTCAAATTGAAAAGTGAGTTTTAGCTCCCTTGCTGATCTTTTTCGATGTAGTGTATATTTTTTCAAGTTAGCAAGAGTAATGGTTTGATCAGATATGTTTATTTCCTGCAGTTCAAATTGAAGAGTGAATTTAAGGTTCCTGCTAATTTTTTTCGATTTGGTGTATATTTATTCGTAAACCTGTTTGTCTGAAAGGGTCTTATATATCAAAAGATCTATTTTTCTAGGCGCCATTGGGAACTTCCATCAGGATCACGGCATGCCTTTCTTATAGCAGCAGAACACTGAAAAACTTTGTTATTGTTTTACAACTTAAAGCCAAAATCCTTGTTATAACCAGCACGAATATGTAGATGGTTATGGTTACAGTTGCCACTGGGAAATCTTGTTTGGGTGTTAATTAGTTGTAATGTATTGAATTCCTCATAAAGCATGCCTGGTGTTGGAAATGACACAGATAGATGAGTCCTTTCTGCATTGTGTGAAATTCTAATCCCTTTGCAGGTAGATAATTTCAGAGAAGTGGTGAAACTATTTCAAGGGAACTCACTATTTTTTGATATAACACAGATAGACGAGTCCTTTCTCCATTTTGTATGCATGCCCCCCATTCTATTAATCATGACACCATTATTTTCCGAAGAACTCTAGACATTCACGCGGGACATTGGGCGCTGTTTGGTTGCAAGGAAGTGGGCGGAAGTAAGGAAATGGGGAAGTATAATTGCTCACTTTCCTATCTAGCCAGACACCGAAAAGGAAAATAAGAAAACCTTTTTTCCTTTTCTCTTTTCTCTTTTACACAATCATTTCCTCACTTCTAGAGTGCTACAGTTAATTTTGTGGTCATGTAAATCTCATTTGTAATAAGTTGTAGTACAAAACAGTTAATTTTTGATCATTTAAATCTCACTTGCATTCTAATTACAGTCCATTTTTTATTTTTCTTAATTAAATTTTATTTTAATATTATTTTACAGTCAACTTTTTCACTTTCACTTTCACATTACCATCCAAATATCGGAAAAGACAAAATACTTTTCAAACCACACTTCTCAATAACATCCAAACACCGGAAAACTTACTAACCAATTCCCAAGTTCCAAAGAGAATTATTATCACTTCCTCACTTCCTCACTTTCACCCTTAACTAAACATGCTATATAACTCAAAACACAGATTCAAACTCGCCCTCAAAGAAGTGGAAAAGGGAGACTGTAGGATTACATCACGGTACTGTTTAATCAATCTAGGTACGGCTTGTTCAGTTCAGTGGGAAAGGAATTTCGAGCAGCACGTTATAGCTTGGGAAATCATCCCGTGTCGTTTTCTTCCTTCGTTTGAGGTAGAAAGAGGCAATGTGTTGCAACTTCGGTGTCTTTTCGGGCAAGCATGAGGGATACTTCGATGGGGGGTCCATTCTTTTTTGCTTTCCTTTCGAATGACTTCAGAGCAAGAGGGGCACTGGGGTTTGAAGGCTCGCTCGCTCTTCTTGTTCTTTGATGGGTACAAAGGAGGGCGCGAGATCGGACATGTGATGGTCTCCCCATTGTGTTTGAAGCTGTCGGATATTATCACGGCCTCTTTAAGTAACATCTCGATCGAAGAGCCATTGTTTTTTTTTCTTTTTTTTTGGGGAGTATTCAAAAACATTTGAATTTTGGTTTATAAATACTTAAAATAATATAGATTAATTTTAACGGAGTGGATCTTGTATTCGAATGTCGGAGGGTTGTATTTGAGTGGGAAAGATCTGGGCTCAAATTCTTTTGGAAGGATACAACTCTCTCTCTCTCTATATGTATGTGTGTGTGTGTGTGTGTATGTGTGTATATGTGTGTTGTGTGTGTGTTATATGTATGTATGTATAGAGAAAAATGTATATCAGCCTGCGGCTGAGAGAACTCTCTCAGCCTGCTGTGACGTGGCACATTATTAGCCACACTAGAAAGGACGCCCCCGCGTATTGAAACAGTTGAAATTACTAAATACCCCTGCGGTGATGTGTCACAATTATCTTTAATAACTGCGGCCAGACTGCGCGAAACTAATTTGAATACTTCTTTTTTAAATTTTTTGTTATCTGATTTGAATTTACTGATTTTTAATATAGTCGCAGTTTTACATTTTTTTTCGCATGTAATGTATAAATTATTAAATTTTTTTTAAAACTGTCAACATTTTTTTATCAAATCACGAAACTAATTAGAATGCTTCTTTATTAATTTTTTTGTTATCTGATTTAAAATTTACAGATTTTTAATATAGTCGCAGTTTACTTTTTTTTTCGCATGTAATGTATAATTATTATTTTTTTAGACATAGCATGCGATCAAGGACTGCGACTATGGTCGCAATACTCACGACAACATTTTTTTTTGGATCATTTTTTTTGCTAAGTTAAATGTAATAACGGTAACTAAGGACTGATACTATAGTCGCAGTTTACGTATGTTTTTATATGTTTGCTTTTTACTGTAACTGTTGTCTCAGCCGCCTATAAAGTACGAATTTTTTTTAGTTATTGGATGCGAAGTAGGACTGCGACTATGATCGCAGTTTTTAGGAGCAGCAGTCGCAGTTTCTAATTTGTGATATACAGTGGAATATACAGTGAAATAAAAAAAATTTGAGAGGATTTCGATCATGTTCGCAGTATTATCTGTTTATATAGTTTAATTTTTGGACTGCGACCATGGCAGCTGTTTATAACTTTATTGAATGCAAACGATCAAACTGTTTTATGACTGGAAAGCGACCATGGTCGCAGTTTCATATGTAATTATTATATGAGTACTGCGACCATTATCACATATAAGATGCAGAAATAATAACTATACGACATACTTTATATGTATTTTAAAAATATGAAAGATTTTTTTACAGATAGAAGTAATTTTATTTATAACATAATATGGTCAGAAAGAGACCTTACAAAAAAAGAGCATTAAAAGCTGTTAACAGAAGACAAAATAACGTTGAATATCAGAAGAACAGGAAATCCTAATCCTCGTCGTCATCACCATCATAAGCAGATTTGTCGTCTTCATTCTCCTCGTCCTCATCATTTTCCTGTTTTTGAGGGTTTTTTTTGTTCATCGATAAACTCCCAGAATGGATCGTCTCTATCAAGCTCTTCGTCCGATCCGTTGCGAGAAAGCGAGCCTCCAGCATCAGAGGACATGCTTTCATCAAGCATGTCTCCGTCAAGTGGCAGAGGAATAATTTCCTCCTCACTAACCCACATGAAAACTTCATCATTCTCATGAAGAGGAGGATCAATTAAAATATTATTTGATGTAGTGAGATAGTCAAAAGGAGTGAAGTCCAGACTGATATTAGATTCACTAGAATACCCTGAAGATAGAGGACCGGTGGGGAATGATTGAAGTTGAAATTTGAGTGTTCAGAGGAAGAAGATGGGGAAGACATGATTCAAGAATGAATTGTTTTCTGGAAGTTTTTGAAATCAAATTGAAAAGGAAGAGCAAAATATTTTTTTTAGATATGAGATAATGTATTAGTTACAAGCACTATATAAAGGTAAAGAATGTGAAAGAACATGAATAGTAATAATAATTGTTATAGGTGAAGTTGAGTATTGGAAGAAGTGATAAAAAAAAATTAAATATTTAATTGAAGAGTTATGGCGGGAGAATCCGAAGAGTTCCTTTTTTTCTAAAGGTTTACTGCGTGAAGTACAAATTAACTTTTATAGAATGTTTTCCCTATATCTTTAGATTACGTATGGTGCACATCTTTCCTTTATCGAGGTTAATATTAGTGCATCTCTTTTTCCGAGACTGTTGTTGTATCACGGTAGATAGAATATTAATTACTTCATTTAATTCATTTAATTCAGTGTAATTAATATAGTTTTTTTATAAGATGTGATATACGCTAATCTACTTTGTAAACTTATAAAAAATCTGTTACATAAGGCATGCGAAAAAGGATAGCGACTTTGGTCGCAGTGCTGAAAAAAGATTGCGACCATGGTCGCTGTTCTGAACGAGGTCGCAGTGCTGAACGATAGCATGTTTCCTCTGTTATTTTTATGGGAATAAGGAATGCGACTAGGGTCGCAGACGTGATATAAAAAAGGAATATGTGACCACGATAGCATGTTTATTCTGTTTTTTTATGGGAATAAGGAATGTGACTAGGGTCGCAGACGTGATATAAAAAAAGAATATGCGACTAGGTCGCAGCCGTGATATAAAAAAGTTTTTGTTATACTATGACTGCGACTTTTGTTATACTATGACTGCGACTAGTGCCGCAGTCGTCATATAAAATTGAAAGTTATATTGTATTAATTCTGCGACGATGGTCGCAATGTTCGAAACGATATCATGTTTCGTCTGTAGTAGAATTAAGAATTTTATAACTGTAGATATATTCAGCTGAAAATTCTGTAGGTAAATTGTTTTTGTGGATGAGTTTATGCTAGTTTAGAAGTAAAAAAGGGTATTTTTGTCATTTTATTCACGAATGTTTAGGCGGGATTTTTTGTTTTTTTTTTGCGCCTACACTCTGCGGCCGATCTGTGGCATATATTTAGCCACGTCACCGCGGGCTGAGAAACTCTCTCAGCCGTAGGCTGAGGTACAGTAACCCCATATATATATTATATATATATATATATATATATATATATATATATATATATATATATATATATATATTATATATATAGGAGAGAGAGAGAGAGAGAAAAATGTATATCAGCCCGCGGGCTGAGAGTACTATCTCACGCCTGCGGTGACGTGGCTCAATTTGTCACCTCACTGACTTGCGGCCCGCTTTTAGGTAGAAGTTAAATTACCAAATACCCTTATGATAACTTTTTCTTATTGTTTATTATTATTTTTCCCCCCTTTTATTTTTTTGTCACTCTTTATAGGATATAAATTACTTTTCGCCCTATTTCTTTACCTCTTTTTTGAAAGATCTAGTTTCTCCTTTTGTTGGACACGGAAAAGAAGGAGGTGTAAAATTTCCTTGAATCAGATGAAAATTACAACAGACTAATCTTCCGGTTACAAGGGAGGGAGGATGTTGAAGCTTGAATCCCCCCTTTGTTTAGTGCTGGGTTCTCGTGTGGCGGTGGAGAGTGAATCTTGTTCTCCGTTGACCAGATGACCGTCTGGACCGTCAAGGGATCTTCTCCTTGGCAGGTAGAAGGAGTACCTCAGCCCCGTCTACCAAAACTCTAAAAGAGAAGGTAGGCGAAGAGCAACTTGTACGCAGCAAGTTGGCTTGAAGTCGAGCTCTCTCTCTCTGTATGTGTCGCGCCTGTTGATATCTCTCTGTTGTCCTCTTCTCCTTCTTTTTTTTTTTGATTGCCAAGGGTCCGACCCTTTTTCATAGCGACGGGGCTATTTATAGAGGTCTTAGGGGGTGAACGTGCCCCCTAAAAGCGCTCCACAATGAGGGCCAACTTCCCCGCTACATGGGCGGTAACCAACCCACGTGCCTGCTAAAGACACGCCACGATGGGAGCTGGTTTCCCCTTACGTGTGGGCAGTGATTGGTCCCTTAACCAAGGCGGTTATAACTGAGACGCGGGTTTTCAGGTCGACGCGCCTTGATGCTGGGGCGCGGGT